>BQNB010062516.1:0-33236 GCA_026074375.1 Tanacetum coccineum | reverse complement strand
CATGATTACTTGCTAAATGATATTGTCATAGAAAGTTGGACTTGCTTCAAAATTGATCTCCAAAACAAGACCTTTCTTAAAGATTTCTGAACAAAACCCCATTTTTGGTCGTCTAAAATTTTTCAGATGGGTCGCCCCCTTAATTCATAAAGGCGGCCCCTTATAGGGGACCACCCTCTGATTTACATATTTTTCACTGTTTTCTTTCCCCTCTTCTACCTAGCCACACCTACTGTTTTCCAAAATTCCTAAACATCTCTTGGACTTGTTATTTTAACAATGTTCATCCACCCTAAATTGCACCTTTCTCCAATTATAAATACATTCTCATCCTCACCATCATCACTACAATCATCTTCACTAATGACATCTCCTAACAAACCCAAATCCAAATCCTCAAGAGTAGCAAAGATAAGTGTAAGACCTATTTGGAGAAAGAAATTAAACACTTGTGACACATCAAGTGAGAACAATGTTAACTCACCTACACCAATACCCAAATCACACTCTACTCTCTATGATTCATCTCAAGAGATCAATCCTTCTACTCACACAAACCAATCCACATGTTGCTAGTATGATTCATACTCAAACTCAAGGTGATAACCAAACTCAACTTACTCCAACTCCATCTCCAAGTAGGGAAAGACTTGTTGATGAAATTAATCAACTTTAAGACTTATCAAGTCTTCTAGCCATGCATCTTGCACAACAAAACATATCACCCTCATCACCTTACTCACCAAACCTTCCTTACACCATTAATTTACAACAAGTTGACACCCATGTTGGCTATTGTTCTTGTTGCCAATTTACCCAAAAAGATTAAGTATCTCCTTACTAGGCCACAACCTCTACCTCAAGTCCAACGTAAATACCCTCCAACAACCACCTCCACTCCAAACTCTCTATCAACAACCAACTAATCACATCTTATGCCTACTTTTCTTGCTTTCAAATAATCGTCTAATTTTTTTTATGTCGCAAGCAAGTCTAAAGTTCTTCTATGGCAACTTAGGATCTTTTCTAGTTTAATTTATGTTTTGATATGCTTCTAAGCATATTATTTGATATATGCATGAGTGTGTTTTACACACAATCTCTTTAATCAATGAATGATCTTTTGTCTTAATTATTGATTAATTAATTTTATGGCAAATTATAATACAAAATGTTGCTATATTTTTCCTTCTAACTTGCTACATGTTAGAATATATTTTTCTTGTATGCTTCTAACTTTTTTTGTAGCAAAGTTACCTTATAGCTCGATTCCTTGGTGCCCTCGAACGAGGGGGAGCACACATCAAAGGGGAGCTTTTATTCTGTCATTTTTACTTGCAATTCTCGACGATGCCTTTTTGATTTTACAAAAAGGGGGAGAAATTATATAAAACTCACTAAATACTTGTTTAAAAATAGTTCTACATTTAATGAGTTTAAATTTTATAATCATCAAAAAGGGGGAAATTGTTGATAGAAATAATGCCTAAAAACATTATTAATATTTTTCACATCCTTACGTTTTGATAATCACCAAATATAAAAACGTTCAATGTAAAATTAAACGTAAACAAGTAATTAGTAGTTAATTTACATTTCGATAATTTAATCACTTAAAGGTATGGATAAACAAATGCTTAATGCATTTTATGATAAAAGGAAATTTTTATTCAACCTTATAATTTTATAAAATGTTGTAGACATTTTTATAAACATTACAAAATATTTTCTACAAATTAAAAGAAATTTTTTATTCAAAATAAACATTTTGAAATTCAAATTTTTGAACCTAAAACGGCTAGAAATGTTCCATAAAATTCCCCTACATAAAAGACAAACTGGGGAGCCTCTAGCCTAGGGCGGCCCCCTTAAATACACGGGCGGCCCCTTTAATTTTAAGGGGACTGCCCCCCTATTTAAGGGGACCGTCCATAGACTGTCGCTCCTCAAGTTTGTTTTATAAATACGGGACTTTTTCCGACTATTTACTCACCTTTTGCACTCATTCTTTTTGCTCAAAACAGCCCGCACACCCTTTTTAAAATCCTTTGATCATTTAATCATAAAGCTTTGTTTCCAAGTGATCCAAGCTCAATTCCTCAAGTGCAAGAGAAGAATACTTCCATCATCAAGTGAAGAAGTATTACACCTTAAGTGTATATTGCAACCTTGTTACATCCATATCATAAATTGTATTAATTGTAAATCTTGTAAAGTTATGTAGTAGATAGATCTTGGTGATTGTTGTAAGTATAGTTGAATCTTAGTGATTCATCCTAGTTGTGATAGTTAGGTGTGAAAGTAGAAGTGAAGTAGTGAAGTAGTGTGGTGAAGAATACTAAGGCATGAAGAAGTTAGGTAGTTGTGAAGTCTTGTGTGGTGAGTCATGAAAGTAGTGAGAAGTTGTGATGTATGATAGATTGTTCTAACTAAGATTTGAACTCGACATCTTTAGTTAGTTGTCGGAAATTGATTTAAGTGAAAGGTTGTTATGGTTTTCTCCGCATACTGGGAGTTTGTTGACATAGTGAAGAAAACTGTCGAGTTAGGTGCTCGGGGAGTGGAGTAGGGCGAAGAGATGCTTCGTAACCGAACCACTATAAATCCTTGTGTTGTGGTTTGATCTTTCTAACTCTTATCTCTTATTTCTTTATTTGTTCTTACTTATTTATATCATTCATATTGTGCAAGTATTGAATTTCACAAAAAGTGAATCTAGTTATTAAAACAAAAGCATAAACATTAAATTAAAAAAGCGGTAACTATTATAACACCCCTTCTAGTTTTCCACAATTGGTATCAAGAGCCACGTTAAACCAAGATTTTTAAATTAATTTATATTTTAATACTTGAATCGTCCAGGGAATCAGAAAAAGATTTAGCTCAGGAATCTATGAAAAGACCACCGAACTATTTGAAAGTGATGGATTTATTTATTGGGAAATAAATAGGATTCGAAACTTATGTGAAGTCAAAAGATCTAGATCTGTGGCATGTTATATTACCGATGGTGATTTTCCTCCTGTTGGGAATTTTAAGTTACTACTGCCAGTTCTACTTTACTACTGCTGGTTCAAGATTGATACTACTGCTAAAGACTGAGGAAATAGACTAAGTAGTTAGTACTGCTAGTTATATTAGTTAGTACTTTCAGTACAAATGTTAGTACTACCAGTATTGTTAGTTAATAGTTAGTGTTGTTAGTATTATATAGTTAGTACTGCTAAAGTGATATGCATGAGATATATTAGGAATAGATATGCATTATCATTGTACGCGTTTTGTAAAGCCTATTAGGGTTTCCTTGGTGTATAAAAGGAACCCTACGGACATAGTATAGATAATCAATTATAGTATTGTTATTCTGGAAACCTTGGCGTATATTTGCAATCAATATAATTCAAGTTTAAATATTAATTGTTCTTCTTAGGATTTAGGCAAGTTAGATTCCACTTAACCTCTGTAGTATTCACAATTACATAGTTTCTTACTATAGGTTAGTTTGGATTTATCCAAAGTTAACTAAGCTTAAAAAAACCCAAAATAAGGACTTTAGGGAAGATCTGTTTATTTAGGACTTCACAGTGGTATCCGAGCTTGTGGAGAAACATCTGAATAAGAAGAACTTTTTAGATCTAGATTTCTTCCTATAATACACTTTGTCTGGTGAAGATACCTGCAAACACAATTAGCACCAGTAGTATCTCCTTAAATGGATGTTACTGTAATATTCATTATCCTCAAGATAGGGTAAATATACCCTTTTTGGCATAGAGGATGGGTGCAGTTATCCTCACATTACACACAAGATTTTAGTTCTGTGAACGTGATCAATGAATGGTGATGGTCCTAATACAGTTACATTACTGATGAAAAAGTGTTGAAACTTGAAGTACCTCCAAAGGACTGCTCAAGCATTATTACAAAGACAATAGAGAAAGAAAAGCTAATAGCATTTTGCTCTTGGCATTTAAATTTTCCTGATGAGTAATCAAAATGAGGTTCCATGATAAAATAAAAAGGATGCAAATGTCTCTATGGGTTGCTTCATGAGTAGATTTTGGTGGCAATGTTGAATATAAGAGATATAAGAAGACTGTTTTGAAGCAACATTTGATAAACTTTTCTGTATATAACACAGAAGGCTTTAGATAAGCATTTGATAGGTTTTTAAAAATTTATCTGCTTCAGAATTTCATGGTGTAGCTGTTCCTATGAAGATGCAAAGCAGAAATTTTTAAAGACTCTACCTTTATCATGGAATATGTAGCATTATTATGAGGAAACAAGATGGTATAAATGATTTGGTATTGATGATTATTATACATTATATCCTAAAGTGTTTGAAGTGTTATCATAGTTCCTCGGATCATTCTTACAAACTCTCAGAATGTGGCCTTTTTCTCTGCAGAAGACACTTAGCTCAGCAGTAATTGTGTTAATACTGTAATGGTGGTTTCTTACTGCATTAGGCCCATAATTTCAGGACCAAGCATCTTCATATAATATACTGATGATTCTAATGTCTCATTCTTTGCTAATAAGTTCAAATAGTCCTACGACTAGTGATGAAGATTAGAGAGATTGTTCATGATGATTTGGAGAACATGGACCTTAAATGGCAGGTGGTCAGGCTCTTTTATGAGGGTTAAGCGATTTTTATAAGAAGACTGGAGAAATTTAATCTTCAATGGCTAGAACCTGGTAGGTTTTTTATAAAACTTAAGGTTGATATGCTTTGAACTGTCATAGAAGGGGCCATTTTTTGCAAGGGAATGTTAGCAGCACAAGAATCAAGGGAACAAGATTGGAGATGCCAGGGTTATAGGAGCTAAGGACTAACACACAGACAGGTCTATACCATGTGGAGACTCTATGCACGTTGGTTGTTTATGACAATGCTTTGATTGTCCAAGATGGACTAGGATATGACTGGAGTTATATAGCTCAAGATAAACCAACTAAGTTTGCTCTCATAGCCTACACTTCAAACTCCTCAGGGTCTGATACAGAGGTACAATCTTGTTCTAAAAACTGTGTAAAAACATATGAAAAACTTCAAAAACAGTTTGATGAACAGCAAAAAACTCTTAGTAAGGCTAATCTAGAAATTATAGCTTATCAGTTAGGCTTAGAATCTGTAGAGGCACAATTAGTTGTTCATTAGAAAAATAAAGCTTTCTATGAAGAAAAGATTGATGTCTTAGAATTTGAAGTAAAAGACAAAAGTAATGTTGTCACTAGACTTAAGAATCAGTTAGATGAAACTTTAAGAGAAAAAGTTTTTTTAAAGCTAAAAACTAGAAAGTTTGTCACATCTACGAAAAACTTATGCTAAAACTGATTAATAGTCAATTTGTGTCTAAGATAAAATTTTCTAGGTTATGGAGATCAATTGAAATGAAATAATTCAAGTGGTAGTGAATTGTTTAATAGTGTCTTTGGGAATTGCCGTTCAAGTGATGAGTTGACAATCAATAAAATTGATAGGTTAAGATTCTAAAAGGATAATGGATATCATGTTGTTCCTCCTCCTTTAAATCTCTGGGAACTACATACCTCCACTCGTGACTATCTTTTGCAGGATTGGATGTTTATGTTTATAGGCCGTACTATACAAAAAGACTAGTGCTAGTGTGTCTCAGAGTTGAAACAAGTACCTTCTTAACTAGCAATAATAGTGTAGAAATGCACCTAGAGTTGAATCATTTTAGGCTAGTGGAGTTATCATTGTAGAATTGATGTTAGTGATGACGATGGACTATTTTTCATTAAGGATTTGCAAGCAATGAACAAACCTAGTATTTAATAGGATTAAGTTTTCTAATGCTTTGGATGAATATGTTAAACAAAACAAGATGAAAAACCTAGGATAACCATTTAAAATCCTAGGTAGATAGAGAGATTGGAATGGACAAAATGAACTCAAAAACTAGGATTAGGAATTTGGCGTTTCTCTAAAGAAAATCTCTTGTTTTGTTTGTGGCAGTTATAGCAATCTAATAAAAAGAACTGTGATTTTCATGAAAGAGAAGGCTAAATAAAAAGGTCTGTTTTGAAAAATATGGGGAAGGAATAATGTTCTCAAAGGGAAAATTAGCTTGTTTGGTAAATACAAGTGCTCAGAGAATAAATCATCAAAATAAATTTGTTTCCATCTTGCAGTATTGACAAGGTTTGGAAAGAGCAACAGTTAGTGCTGCACAAGCAAAGTCACATCTACGAGCAACAACATCAACTAGTCCATTCAGATAGTTAATACTACTACCAATAAAAATCAGAGGGGAATGTTTCTAATTAAGAACAAATGCTTTTCATAAGTCTGATTCACTTATTAGAATGCCTTTTTATAAATCAACAGCACCAAATACCAGGATTTCAAATGAAAAAGTTAATACTGTCAGAGTAAATAATGTTAATACTACTGTGCAAATAGCAATTAGTGCAGTTAAGGGAACTAGGGTCACTGCTGTTAAGGCCTCAGCAGGTTGTGTTTGGAGACCTAAAATGACTGATTTAAACAATGTCTCCAAAGACAATAGTGGATCATGGGTCTCAAAAAGTGTAAATTATATAGATCTACAAGATAGACTCAAGTCAGTAGTGGCTTGGGTCCCCAAGAGACACTGACTCTCTTACTTTTGTGCAGGGAAATCCACAACAAGCTTTGAAGAACAAAGGAATATTTGATAGTAGATGTTCCAGACACATAACAGGGAACAAACACTTCCTTACTGACTATCATGACATTGATGGAGGTTGTTGGTTGCCTTATAGATTAGTGCTTAGTAGGTTGGTAAGATAACAGGAAAAGGAAAGTTATGAAAAGATAAGTTAGACCTTTGAAAGATGTGTTCTTTTTCATTTGACTTTAAGGGTTTAATCATTTCTCTGTGTCTCACATAAATGATGTGTCATAGAAAAATAGTGTTTTTTCACTAAAACTGAATGTCCTTGTTTTATCTCCTGATTTGAAGCTACTGTATGAAAGCCATGTACTGCTTAGGGTATTTCCAAGGCAAGCATATGTACTGCTTTGATATTAAGGAATGTTGTTTCATTCTGGAGATTTACACTTGTTTGTTTGCTAATGCCACAATTGATGAGTCTAATTATGGCATAGGGGACTGCGGCCATGTGAATTTTAAAACAATGAATAAACTTGTGAAGGTAAACTTTATAAGAGGTCTTCCTTCAAAGATTTTTGTAAATGACCAGACTTGTGTTGCTTGTCAAAAGGGAAAGCAACACAAGGCTTCCTGTAAGACCAAGTGTTGAGATCTATCATGTCCCTACCCCTTTCAGATGTTGCATATGGACTTATTTGAGTCTAACATCTGTTAGGAGTATTAACCATAAGACATATTGCCTTGTAGTGACTAATGACTTTAGCAGGTTTAGCTGGGTTTTCTTCTTAGCCTCAAAGGTGAGGACATGTGGAGTTCTTAAAAATTTATAATAGAAATAGAAAACCAATTAAACCATAAGGTTAAAGTCATCTTTTAAGGTGTGAAATGAAACAAAATTAAAAGAAAACAGGAAAATGAAAGATTTCTGTGGATTTAAATGGGATAAAAAGTGAATTTAGTGTACTGACAGAACTCCACAAACATACATGGAGTTGCTGAGAGAAAGAAACGGAACTTGATTGTGGCTTTGATAGGAAAACATATGCTAGCAGACTTCACTCTCTACTATACTGTATTTTAGGCTGAAGGACGTTATTACTGCTGGTTATGTCTGAATAGGGTTTTAGTGACAAGCCTCATAACAAGACATCCAACGAACTTATAATGGGCAGACCTCCAAGTATAAGTTTCATGAGACCTTTTGGATGTCCTGTTACTATTCTAAATACCCTAGACCCTTTAGACAAATTTGATGAGAAGGCTAAAGAAGGGTTTTTAGTTGGTGTACTCTGTAAATAGCAAAGCTTGGAGGGGTATATAATCTCAAACCATAAAAGTTTGAAGAGATTATAGTATGTATACTTTCTTGAATCTAAACCAAAATATGGAGGACAAGGACCTAACTGCTTTTTGATATTGATTCTCCTTACAAAATATCTATGATTATCAACCAGTTCACTTAAAGGAATAAAACTAACAAAAATGCAGGTCCACAAAAAACTAATGGTAATACAGGTTTGAAGAAAAATGTTGATGCTGGATAATCTGAAGAAAAGAATATGTCTACTCAACAATATATTGTGTTTCTTTAACACCCCTAAATTTAACACACAACGAAACCAACAATCGGGTGTTAATAATAAGTACAATAGTCAATAAGTTATAGGGAACGACTCAAAAGTGAGGTATAAAGCATATTCTCCATTCCATTGAATGTTCAGTAGTGCAAGCTTGGTCCCAACATAAAATTAACAAGTCATCGATATAGTGTTACAACATAATTTAAATACATTGTTTTTGAGGATAGGGAATATTCAAGTTTGCTTCGTTAGTGTTTAATACAAAAATCATCTTAAGCAATTCTCAATCGGCCCAAATCCAACAGTCCTGTAGCTATTGATTTCCTGAGATGAAATTAACATGCTAAAAAGTCAACGAAACGTTGACGTGAATCATATGTCTTTATGAATAAAGTTATAACACAAGACGACATAGTGATTTAATGTTGAATTTGTTGATCATAACAAAGTCATTTCAGGAAATATTGCATTAAGCTCTGTGGACAACGATCCATGGAAGAAATATGGATATTTGAGATCATGCAAATGTATTCCCTTCTCAATATGCTCAATATTCAATATATTATAATGCCCCCAGGGCTAAGGTATCTTGTCATATTCTTAATAAAATCTCGAATAACAATATGTACCGAAACATTGGTGGTCCCTGAAACGAGGCTGGGCGTTTCCCTTATAACACCGAAACCGGGTTGTCAATACCAATAGATTATTTATTGATAACAGTGGCTTACCCATCTAGGTTGTTGAAGGTTCATGATTGAGGTTCTTTTGACAAGAGGTACTTAAGGCATAATTAGGTTTTATTCGGGTTCCAACATACATGGAAAACACTTTGTGTTCAATTTGTTCTAAAGTAGGCATGTATCTCCCTCGTGGGGGTTTTAAGAAACATTTTATAAGTTATAAAGGCGAGGCTCCATGACTCACTGTAAGTTGAAGATGATCGAAGCGTACGCGAGAAATACAACTAAGAGATTGAAGGTGCCAACGATTTGCCACGAACCTATAAGTGTGACCGCGACTTATTATTATAAAACAAATCAATACGTAGAAATAGTTATATGATTATGAGATATATTTTCAAGATATGCACGGCATAGCACAATGACTTAAACCAAGTATTTTTACTCCAAAATATGACTTCTAATCTGACCTAATAGGTAATAAAACATCTACTAAGTTTCATGTATTAATTCTTGTTTTTTGTATCATGGTTATAAACTTTTTATGTTTTAAGAAAAGATATACAAACTTAAATTATGATTTTAACCCGACTTGATGTATCTATATCTCCTAAACCGTAAGGGCTATGAATACGAGGTTTTCTCCCTTGGAAAGATATTTGAGTTTATTTTCTAGAATATAAAGCCTCATCCTATAATTAGTTTTCAATCGATGGGAAATGGCAATTTACTAATAGACTACCCAACCAAAAAGTTTACAAAACTGAAACACCTTTACGGAAACGGTCATAAATCCTAAACCACAATAGATATTGAAGTGATTCCACTTGGAGGTGATAGCCTAAGATGTCGAATACAGAGACATGTTTTAAAACCCAACACATTAGTGCATCATTCTGGAGTTAAGCTCGTTTTCCAAACAAAGGTCCAGACTTGACTAGCTATCGTAAAATGGTCGTATCTCTCTCATCCGGAGGAGATACAAAAAACATCCAATTCGTCACCATGTAGCTAAGACTTATATCTATTAAACATGTAATTAGTAATAGGATCCAGGCAAAAAATTAGATTAAACCCACGTTTACCTGTGTACAGAAACAGTCCCCTTAATCTACTTTCTAATTATCACAAAACTCATCCAATTCACCATTTAACCTAATGCAATGCCATTACATACCCTAAAAACATATTCCATGATTATTAAACATCACGTACATGATCAATCCAAGATCAAATAACCTATATGAAAAGAAAGTGGGGGGGGGGCCATGTTCATATAAAACCTAACGAATCAAACACATGCACTAATAAAAAAATTAACATAAAAAGGGTTTTGGAAAATTACTTACAACCACAATAGGAACCAACAAAGGATCAAAAAAATCTTCTTCCCTTCTTTTTCTTGTTTATTTGAAACCCTAAGTGACCAACAAGAACTCAAAATTGGTTTTTGATTAACTAAATCTTGAAGATACACCAAATAATTATCTCTTATTACTTCCTTAATCTTTGGTTTGATGAAAACCCTAAAAATTAAAATTCTTCAAGAATCAAGAACTTCAATAACTCAATAATGGTAGGTTTTCATGGGTCTGTAGGATGATAGGTTTTATTGTAGTTTGAATTGTATGTCTAATATGGTGGATGATTTGAGAGGATAATTGAAAGAATTGAATTGATGGTGTTTCTTGGGTTCTTATGGTCCTCACATTCGAAACAGTAGAGAGACAAGAGGTGTGGGAATATTGTTTTGACTGATATTATGCGTGAGTGTGTGGTTTTATATAATATATATAGTATGAAATCTTCCTACATAGTATATATCGCCTTATAACTAAAAGATAGGAAAAAGAATCGTTGTATGCATTGGGTTTGAGTTTATGAACCGGTGGGAAAGGAAAAAAATATAAGGAAGTGGGTTTGATTTAGGTTATATACTAAAATTTAGGGAGTGATCTATTTATAAGAGTTTTAGTACTAGTATAATTCCTAAAAATGAAAAAAATACATATAGGGTGCGTTTGATTAAGCTTATAACCGGCCCCCTATGTAGAGGTGGGCTTGGTTGGGGCTTTGTTTTGCTAACTTTGTTGGTATTTTTTATTTCCGAGGCCAATAAACTATTTAATTCGTTATTTGATGAAAAAATACGATTTTCTTCGACGCGGTTTTTTGCTTACACGAATAAATGATGGAAAAAAAAATTTAATCTAGTGGCTAATAAGGCTTTCCGTTTGATTTCTCGATCGAAGAAACGGAACTAATTTTAAATTGTAATTGATTCGCGAATGTCTTTAAAAATGGTCCGTTTTAATAAAAATCGCATTATAAGTATAATAAAATGAATTATTTTAAATAATTTAGGATTTAATTATAATTTGGTTAAGTTGTGACCTTAAATACGGGGAATTTTTAAAGATAAAAATAAAGACAATTACACTTAAACTGATAAACTGCCTATATCGGCTTAAGATTAACAAGAACGAGAAATTGCGAATAGCGTAGACCGTAAACATAAAAGTTCACTTTACAAAAAAAATGAGAACGAAATATGAATTAAATATGGACATTAAAAGACAGATTGTCACAGTTTCCATTATGGTCTTCGATCTCTTCAAGCAACAAGAGCTCAGATGAAACAGATGGAGATGATAACAGCTAATGTTGTGTGGTGTAATAATCCGGCACAAAAAACCAACAAGTGGGAATGAACAAGCCTTGAAGAATATTCTTGATAAGATGATGGATCAAGAGAAGGAGGCTACAGAGCAATCAGATGCTGTTAGAAAAGAGTTTGAAGCACAGTGTAACATGGAGCTTCGTCAAGGGAAGGCAACTAGAGCAAGCAGTAGTAACAATTTTAATACTGTTAGCACACCAGTTAATACTGCTGGCTTGATCATGAATTTTTGGTGATCGGCTTGAGTTCATCATTTGCTTCCTCTTTGTATATTCACTATCTTCTAGATTCATCACTCATGCTTGATTTGGGACGATACTACTGAAGTCCAATATAATGGCATTTTTGGCAGTACTTATGATGATGATGATTTAGACACTTGCAATTCTCCTTATGTTGATCAAGTTGTGGGTTTGCAAGGATCTGATTTCATACTACATGGACCATTTACTCATGTTGTAATCCCTATCTCCCACAACTAGAATTACACTCTCATTCACCCTAAAGATCAATAATTAGAGATCAAGGTTTAGTAAGTACTAAACAAGTGGGGATGAAAAAGAAGAGTTCTGGAGAACATGCTATGATTAGCTACATCCAAAAGCAAAGAAGTTCAAATCACAAAGATTTCTAAAACAGCTTATTTGCCTGTTTCCTTTCTCAGCAGGAACCAACAAAGATAGCTTAATCCCTTGATGATGAAAGCTGGGTTGAAGCAATGCATGAAGAGTTGCTTCAGTTCAAGATTCAGCGGAAGGTTTTGGACCCTAGTTGACTTACCTTATGGCAAGAAAGCTATTGGCACAAAGTGGGTGTATAGAAATAAGAAAGATGAAAGGGGGATATTAGTTAGAAATAAAGCCAGGCTGGTAGCATAAGGATACAAACAAGAAAAAGGCATTGATTATGATGAAGTTTTTGCTCTGTTGTCAAGATTGGAAGCATCAAGTTATTTTTTGCCTTATCATCATTCATAATTTTTTTGTATTCCAGATCCGGATTAGTTTAAAAGATGCCTTTATCTATGGTACTATTGACTGAAGAGGGTATATGTCTTGCCATCCTCCTGTTTTGTGGATTCCAAAATATTTCTCAGGATAAAGTTTACAATGTGGAGAAAGCCTTATATGAACTACACCAAGCTCCTAGAGCTTGGTATGAGACTCTTTCTACCTATCTGCTGGCCAATGCGATGTTACAGAGGCTAAATTTGTAATATCTTTGTTCATAAAGAGAGTGGAAGGGTGTAATTCTACTTGGTACAAGTATATGTAGATGTCATTCATCTTTGGTTCCACTCAAAAAGTCTTTGTGTATACGATTTTGAGCAAAATAATGCCAAAAGTTTTCCAGATTGAGTTCATCAGGACAACTCACTTTCTTCTTAGGTTTACAAGTCAAGCAGAAAGAGGATGGGATCTTTATTAGTCAGGACAAGTATGTTGGTGAAATATTGAAGAAATTTGGTTTTTTTAGTATAAGGACAGCCAATACTCCTATGGAAACCAACAAGGCTTTAACAAAAGATAAAGATGGTGAGGGGTTGAGTGTTCATTTTTACAGGTCCATGGATTGGGCATGATGTACCTTACATCCTCTAGATAAGATATTATGTTCTCAGTTTATGCATGCTTAAGATTTTAAGTTCAACCAAAAGTTTCCCACTTGAATGCAGTAAAAATGATCTTTAGATACCTAAAAGGTCGACCCAAATTGGGCCTTTGGTATCCTAAGGACTCTCCTTTTATATTGGAAGCTTTTTTAGATAGTGACTATGCAGGTGCCAGTTTGGACAGGAAATCCACAACAGGAGGTTTTCAATTTCATGGTTCAAGGTTAATCTCTTGGCAATGTAAAAACCAGTCTGCGATGGCTAATTCAACTACTAAAGCTGAATATATTGCTGCTTCTCACTACTGTGGTCAAGTGCTTTGGATCCAAAATCAATTGTTGGATCATGGATATAATTTTATGCAGACAAAGATTCATGTTGACAATGAGAGTGCTATTTGTGTTGTCAAGAATCATGTCTACCATTCTAAATCAAAGCATATAGAGATTAGGCATCATTTCATTAGAGACTCCTATGAGAAGAGATTGATAGAAATGGTCAAGATACACACTGATAATAATGTAGCTGATTTGCTCACTAAAGCTTTTGATGTGAGTAGATTCAATTTTCTGGTGGCAAGAATTTGTATGCTTAATCTGTAGCTGCATGGTCTTATAGGAGGTTAATGGTGTATAAATGCAGCGGATTATACACAAGTGCTATTTGGATTTAAGTTGGAAGGTAAACATGATGATTAATTACTTAATACTGCTGGGCTTAGCTTTCTTTATTTGAAGAAACTTTGTACTGATAGTACAAAAAGTTTATACTGCTAGGCTTGGTTAAGTACTGCTTAGTTATCATGAGTGGATTGATGCTTTACATGGTTTGGAGATGATCTTTAGATGAATTTGAAGCTTAATCTGATATCTCAAGGATTAGTACTGCTAGGTATAACTAGTACTGCTAGTTATACTTAATACTGCTAGTTTTAATATTGTTAGACAAAACTTAATACTGTCAAGAAGCACTATCGGTACTGTTTGGCTTTGTGACTAACATTTTATAAAGTTAAGCAAAGAAGTATGGTTGGATTTGGTGTGATCATAAACAACTGGATCTCTTGAGTGGAATGGGTTACAACTGATATGTTGGTTTGGTTAACAGTTCTTAACTTTTATTCATAGGCTATGCATAGATATGGATCCTCATGAATTCTGACATGTCTATCTAGTTATTTCTAGTGTGCTTGTGATGAATAGAGGCATGTTATTTCATAGTTATTGGAGAACAAGTTAATACTGTTAGGCTAATATTGGTACTGCTAGTCAAAAAGTTAATACTGCCAGGCTAATATCAGTACTGCTTGTTACCGTTAATACTGTTTGGGACATAACAGATTTTCATTAATTAATTATTACCGTTGGATATTTACGCTACAACTTGCTTATAAGGGTCTTTGTATTGGATAACTTTTGATCCTTTACTTTTATATACTCTTTCTTTTAACTATAAAGGTTCAAGTTTACTGTCTGTATTGTGTCTAATTCACCCCTTATGCTCTCTTCTATTTTCCTCAATTACCTTTGCCATACCCTCGTATTTTCATCAACAAACTTAAACCCAGAACCCTTCTCTTGAATCAATCACTATAAGGCGGATTTGAAGTTTGTCGATCAAACACAATCATGGTCGATTGTTGCGATAAGTTCAGAGGGAATAACGGTGAGTTTCATCAAGGTAGTGGACTTTCCTCTCCTACATGTTCAATGAATTACTGCTCTCACTGTAAGCTCCCCACTATCTATGCTTTCTTACATTGTAACACTTTTGGTAATACTGCCACTTCTAAAATGTTCAATTCAGTGTAAAGCAATACATGTATTTATGATGGCAAGGCTGTCGGTTATAGTCAGAATCTTCAGTGAGAAGTGATCTTCATCTTTAATGATGAGGATGGATATTACTGCATAACAAATGATGAATTTTTGATAAAGCTTGCATTGATGGGATATGAACAGCTTTCTACAAAAATTACTTTTCAAAAATGTTTATTCTCACCTCAATGGAAGTTTCTGATACATACCATCCTTCATTGTATAAGTTCAAAATGAACTGCTTGGAATGAGTTTTCAACTAATTTGGCTTCAACAATTATGTCTAGCAAAGGGTCAAAAGTTTATTTTTTCTAAATTAATTTTTAATGGTATGTTGAGGAACTTAGATCCAAAGAGATTTTTAATGTATCCAAGGTTTTTACAACTCTTTTTGAATAACCAACTTAAAGATTTACCAGAACCTTTTAATGATACTTATAAGACACCTGATTCGTAAGTTTTACGTACCTATAAAATATATAATAAAAATACTACTTAGGTAAATTCCAACTATTCACCTTTAACCAAGGTAAAAAGTTAAGACTTACAAAAACAATATATAATATATATATAATATACGTATGTTAAACCGGGTAAGTATGATCACCCGGGTCATTATCCCCAATGACTAGTGAAATTGAAACCACGTTTAGGTTCGGATCCTGATTTGAATGGAGAAAAGATATTTGATTTGAAAAATAAAATTAATTAAACAAATACGGAAAAGCAATTTATTAAGCAAAAAGGACTAAAACTTAACCCTAAAATTGTAAAATTTCACTAAATAAAGAAAGATAGCAAAAAAATTATTAAAAATAAAAGCCCTAATTTTTATCTTTATTTAAAAGTTTAATTAAACTAATTAAAAATTAAACCTATTTAATAATAAAACTATACAAACATTCATTAAAACTTAACTAAGGAACTAATGGTGCAAATACCTTATGAAACTAACGGGAAATCTAAACTCAAACTTACCGGAGGGACCTTACTGGAAAAAAACATTTACAATCGAAAGTTACACTTTCTACCCTGAGAATCTATCCGACAACAACTAAGTCACTAAAGATATCTCGAACATTTTAAAGAGCTTAAAATGAAAAACTCAAAGAACGCAAAGTTTGTAAAGGAAGCTAGTGGGAACAAGATTAATAAAGACACTTAGGGCTGAAATCCACTAATAAGCTCTTAAAGAGCTTATTTCTAAACTGACATCAGAAAGGAAGGCTTACCTTGTGATGTTTAGAATATTTAGCTATAAAAAAATCAAAAAAAATAGACTCAAAATGAAAAAAGAAAGGAGTCATAAGAGCTTATGATGTGATTAATCTAAGGAATGCAAGAATCTAGCTTAAACTACTTTTATGCTACTGAAATGATCAGAAATAAGCAAATCAGGATTTACGCAACAGTAACACAAAATCCAAGTAAGCTATAAACCTTAATAATAGCTAAACTAGACTTTAAAAGATAAGAACTTATTAATCTAACTGATTATCCTCTTAATGAGCTATAAAATATAGACTTAAGTAAAGGCTAATTTAACAAATTAGATCTACTTTAGTTCCTATGTTTTTAGAATTTTCAGGTTTTTATGACTTTTGACATTGTGAATTAATCTAAGTCAAATAAGCTAGAAATTGCAAATAAGACTAAAGAATTTGCTATTTTAAACTTTAATCTTACTGACTTTGAATAAGCTATATCTTAAATATTACGTATTATAATTAAGCATAAGATCACAGCTCGTACTATCTCGAGGTTAGTACTGCTAGTGTAAAATTTCAGCAGTACTTTCAAGTGAAAGTACTGCTAATGTAATTTGACTCTTAAAAACAAATTAAGCAATGAATTAAGCTAGAAAATAACAACTAAATTCTTAATAAGCTATAACTAGAACTAAACTTAATCCTATAATATTTGAATAGGCTAATAGTTTACACTAACAGTACTAACTTATGGTTAGTACTGGTAGTGTAAAGAGTCATCAGTACTAACTTAGGTTAGTACTGCTAGTGCAATTTTGAGAATGCACTAAACCAAACACTACTTAATCATTATAACAGATTTGAGAAAAGCTTTTTAAGAGAACATTAATGAAAACAAAAACTATAATACAGAAAAAAAACTAGTTTAAAACAAACTTAATTAATCAGATCTAAACATATGAAATAAGCCTTAATCTAAGATCTATACTATTTAAACTAATATTTTTGGATTTTATGAGTTTTTATGACAGAAATTTCTACATAATGATCTTAACTATATAAGCAAAAACAGATTAGGACAAACAACTAATAAGCACTAGAAGAGATATTTAAACACTAATAAGCAAAGAGAATAAGCAAATAAGCAATATTAAGCATATAGACTAAAACTAAGCAACTTAAATTGAAATTAGAGAAGGGTGAAAAGAGAAACTTACTTAATCCTTTAGCTAAACAAGGGAACCAACTAAGGCAGCTAAAGCTCATAGTTATGGATTAAGCTAGAGTATAAGTCCTTGGGGGATCTCTTCCAAGTTAAGATTACCCCTTCCAAAAGCTCTAATCTAATTAGATCCATAATAGATTTAACTGATTTAAGGTTTAGGTAGGATTAATTCTGAATTCAAACAGCTCTATTTCAGCTTATAGACTGAAAGAGCTTAATATGAGCTTATTAGCTTATTGAGGCCAAAAATGGCTTATTAGAGAGCTTAAAGTTTGAAAATAAGAAGAGCTTATGACAAATTAATGAATTTCATTAATTGAAAAACTGAATTACATTACTTAGAAAAGAAGATTACAAAAAAACATTTAAGTAAAATTACAAAATTAAAACTATTAATTACTAAAAAGAAAGATAAAAAGAGAAGACGACCCCTTTGTGTGTGTGAGAATGAGGCCTATTTATAGTGCCAAGCTGAAGCTTCTAGGCCCTCTGAGCTCCCATCAATCTCTGCCATCCAATCCATCAATCATTTGGGGCTAAATTTTGAGCCGTTAGATCACTTTGTGGACACCTGAGGATTGCCAGCGTGTCATTCCCTTGATGTGACGTTTGTGCTAGTTTAGTGAGTGTTTTAGCACAAAAACCCACTTTTTTTTTGGCTTCTTTAATAGACCGCGTTCACGTCTCAAGCTTGTGTAGACCAATAATTTTCTCTTGATTTGACTGAATTATCCCTTTTGCCATTCTTGTAAGAGAGACCTGAATTGTTTCCTTACCTTTATAATTGTTCTTTTGCCCTTTGTTTTACCATTGGTGGGTGGAAAACGGGGAAGTACGATAGAAGTAGTGTTTGGAGTTTCCCAACCTTTTTTATATCTGAGTACGGGATAAAATTCAGTTGACTTTTGCACCTCTTCGGGTGAGGGCTCTTGGCAATTTCAGTCCCTTTCTTTGTGATTTCATTTCTAGTTATAAATAACTTTAGAAATTTTCAAGATTGGTCCTTGTGGTTGATATAAAAGGCATGGGCTAGGGTTTTGGCTTTTCTATGACTGGACTTGACTGAGGCTTGACTTTTCGGGCTTCGACTTTGAACTCTTCTAATTCTCGTGTCCGTGCTTGCCCTTTTTTGATTGTTTTCTTGTGATTTTTGACTTATCCATACCTGCACACACAAAACACAAATACAAGCAATAGTTTTGCCGTTTTTTGGTGGTTTTGGGATTTAAGGGTATTTTTAGGTTTAATTGTTATGTGTATTTTACACTTATCAACACCCAAATTAGTAAAAATGTTTTCTCAAATATGGCAAAGGCAACAGTACAAATTTTCAGGGAAAGTTAACTACACTTTCTTGAATCCTTGTTGGTGCAAAACCATAGCACATAAAGAGTGGAAGGTTCCTAGTACACCCACCTGAAACCCCAACCACACCCTCTACTTTACAACCACATGTTTCTGAACCTCAAACAGAACCACTTCAAACTGAAACACCTCCACCAGTTTTTCATGAACCTCAATCTGAAGCTCACATTGAGCAAATACTCCTATCTCCAACTACATATCAAAGAAAAAGAAAGACTCAAAAACGTAGGAGAAACAAAAAGGACACTAAGGTTAACCCTTTAGACTGTGTAACCTCAGGACTTTGAGCAGATGAGGTTGTCCTTAAGGAAGGGGTGAAGTTCTTATGGAAAGGGCTATCACTACTGCTGCTAGGTTAGATGCAGCATAGGACAGTGATAACATAATTATGACCCAGACCACGATAATGTCTAATGTTGACATTCCTTAGGGAATGGATACAGGGTGGCAGTCCCAGGCGCCAAGACACCATGGGGGTGCTCCTGCTCAGACTAGGTCTGAGAGAGTGCTTGAAAAGCCCATTAAACCACCTCTCTCAGAAGGTCACACATCTGGAATATTATGTGGGGAGCAAAAATGAATTTCATTTTGATATTGTCGGTTTAATGTACTCCACATAACACATCATGATTTCTCTCTTAGGAGGTAACACAGCTATAAGTGATGAGGGTAGAATGGAACTAATTAAGGAATTAATGGAAACTTGTACCTTGTTGACTAAAAGGGTTCTTGCCTTAGAGGAAGCAAAGAATGCTCAAGACAGGGTGATCAACAGATTAAAATTTAGGGTCAAGAGGCTAGAAAAGAAGAGAAAGGCAAGACTCTAGAACCCCACAACCTATGATGAGGAGATTGTTATGATAATGGTAGTGTTGTGACTTATACTGACACAAGTTTGGGTGAGGATGCATCCAAACAGGGGAGGAGCAGTGATAAAGCAAAGCCAATGTTTACACATAGTGATTTTGATGTGCTTGATGCTGAACAAATAACTACTACTGGACCTTCACATGTTAGTACTGCTAATTAAGTTGGTACTGCTAGGCCAGAAGTTAGTGTTGCTACTCCATCTAGTCCTCCTACAACAACAACAGTCTTTGATGATGAGGATGTTACTATGGCTATGGCTCAAACTTTGATCAAGATGAAGGAAGTTAAAGCTAAGGAGAAAGGGGTTGAGTTTAGAAATGTAGAAGAATCTACTAGACCTGTCAGATCAATAACTACACTTCAACATCTTCCAAAGATTGATCTAAAATACAAAGGTAAGAGTGTATTGGTTGAAGAAGAGCCAAAGAAAGTAAAAAAGCAGAGATCAAGGGTTAGCTCAAATTGAAAGTGATGTAGAGTTAGCTCAAATATTCCATGAGGAAGAATTAGCAGAGTTGGACAGAGCTCAAATAGAAAGACAAAGACAAGAAGAAGCTACTAATGCTGCTTTGACTGAAGAGTTTGATGAAATTCAAGCCAGAATTGATGTTGATGCCTTATTTGCTGCAAAGCTCCAACAGGAATAAAGAGAGCAGTTTACCATTGAAGAAAGAGCATAATTCTTGGTAGAGACAATATTAGCACAAAGGAAGTTTAGAGCTGCTCAAAGGGCTGCAGAGATCAGAAGTAAACCACCTACTAAAACATAATTGATAAATCTTATAATGACTTATCTAAAGAACACAAGTGGTTACAAATACAGCCAGCTGAAAGGAAAGACTTATGAAGAAATTCATGAGTTATATGAAAGACAGCAAAAGAGGAATCAAGATTTTTATCACAATGGTAATTACAGAGAAAGTAGCTCAGAAGTCAGGTTAAAAGATTGAAACAGTGTTGCAGGATCATATGGCAACACTGAACTTTTTTAGAAGTTCACCAAAGAAATCAAAAAGTATGAAATTGCAAAGAATGGTTATGTAGAAAGAAGAAAGCAGACGAGTATGAGAAGGAGAAGGTATGAAATCAGGTCTAAGCTTCTAAAGATAATTTTGGAGGCTGATGACACGTGAAAGTGGATATTATGAACTCATATCAGAAGATTTCCTATTGTAAATTGGGAATATAAGTTGCTAGGAAATGTGGATGCAAAAGACATGTATGTTTACAAATTAACCAGAGCTGATGGAAGTTCAAGCTATCATAGAGACATGCAAGCATTCTTAAGAAGACTTGATTAGAACTGACTTGATATGACCCTTTAAGGTTTAGTTTAGGAAAGGTTTCAAGATCATCCTCTTGAAGGACATGATTTGTTGCTTTGGGGAGATCTAAGGATGCTATTTGACCCAGATGAAAAATATGAACTATAGATGAATCAACTGGATTGGAAATTGCTGAAATGGAAATGGCATGAAACTGTGGAGTTCACACTCTGTTTATGGATGGTAAACCTATGGAGATTAATATGCTAGTAGAGAAAAAGTACCCACTGATCAAGGAATTATTGGAGAAGGTGCTAGACTTGCAGTTAAAAGCTGAAGAAGAAAGTACTATGGCATTTGAGCTTATCAAGTTCATTAAATCAATGCTTGAAGAGTAGTAAAATGTTTGGATACATACTCCTAATGACCAAGATGCTTAAACTGAAGAAACTTGATGATTGACAAGTAAATATCAAGTTTAGGGGAGAATTGTTGGGAATTTTGAGTTACTACTGCCAGTTCTACTTTACTAATGCTGGTTCAAGATTGATACTGCTGCTAAAGACTGAAGAAATAGACTAAGTAGTTAGTACTACTAGTTATATTAGTTAGTACTGTCAGTACAAATGTTAGTACTGCCAGTATAGTTAGTACTGTTAGTTAATAGTTAGTGTTGTTAGTATTATATAGTTAGTACTGCTAAAGTGATATGCATGAGATATATTAGAATAGATACGCATTATCATTGTACACGTTTTGTAAAGCCCATTAGGGTTTCCTTGGTGTATAAAAGGAACCCTACGGCATAGTTAGAATAATCAATTCATAGTTAGTTATTCTGTAACCTTGGAAGAATATTTGCAATCAATATATTCAAGTTTAGTATTCATTGTTCTTCTTAGTATTGCAAGTTAGATTCCGCATAACTTGTAGTATTCACAATCATAGTTTCTCATATAGTTAGTTTGGAATTATCCAAGTTAACTAAGCTTTAACAAGCTAGAAGATCTGTTTATTTGGGACTTCACACCTCCTATTCAAAATAATCCCGAAACTAAAAAGGATGAAGTTGTACCTTTTCATAAACAAAACGATGATCTTAAAAAGAAACTTGCAAAAAATAATGAAGCTAAAATGGTAATTTATAATGTTTTGCTACGTAAAGAATATGAAAGAATTTTTATGTGTCAAACCGCAAAAGAAATTTGGGATACTTTGTTAATCACTCATCAAGGTAATAATCAAGTCAAAGCTAACAATAGATATTTTGTTACAATATGAACAATTTTTGATTCCGAAGAGGACGTCAATTGATAATAGCATTTGCTAAATTTAACACTATTATTATTCAGTCTAAAGCACTTGATGAAAGTTTTTCTAGCAAGAATTGTGTTAGGAAATTTATTAGGGCATTACATCTAAATGGCGTTCGCAAAATTCCATGTTGGGTTTCTGATTTGATGAAACCAAAAATAAATAAAAGAATGATACATCAAGGATATAATCTAGCTAGATTAGGAAATTCTTTACAAAGCTGGTGCGAAAATTATGGACGATTTGGTCAGAAAGATATCAAAAGTTAAAGATATCCTTAAGAAGATATAAGATACGAGATATTTTTAATGGTTATAAGATTTACTTATTTATATCTTTATGTTAAAAACTTCCCTTTTTGTAAGTCATGATATCCGTTATATAAAGGATCATAGAACAGTTGGTTTTGTATCTAATAGAAAACGTGTGGTCCACTTTGTGTGTGTGTGTACACATGGTTCTATCGTAGACGTCGAGTTGGCTGTGTATGTAGCATAAAGGATTCTTTTGATCCTGTTAAGGGGGCTTGGTGGTAAACCGTACCAATAACCTACCTTGGTATTAAAAACCTATGTTCCATAACACAATTGTCTTCATTTTATTTTGCATTGCATTAATTGTTTTTTCATAGTGAATACCACATTAGTGAAACTAAAGAATAGTTTAAGCTGCTATTGTTTTGATCTTATATCTAGGAGTATAAACAATAACCATGTTATAACCTGTTTAGCCTTATTTTAGTAGTCAAATAGAATGTTATCGGTCTTATAAACGCTAAATGGTCCCTTGTAATGTAATGGCTAGATCGGGTATTCATGGGCTTGGATAGTAATTATATCTGTCTATGATTGGGTTCAAAAGCTAAGTTAAGTCAAGCCCGACCCATTAAGAAAGCCCAAGTGCCAAGTAATAGGCCAAAGGTATAAATGAAACCCTCTCCACACATGGAGAGGGTGTTGGTTGCATTTCTCATTTTGTATGTGTGTGTAACTCACCATTTCTCTCTAAATCTAATATTCTTCTTGTTTCTCTCTCTACATCCTAGCTTATTTTCTACTCAATCTTGCTTATTGGTAATACATAAAGTTGTGTTTGGATCTTAAATATATGGGATAACATGTGGTATCAGTCGCCATGGGGTGGATTAGTGATCTTATTCGTGGTTGTTTAAGCTTATTCGACTAGCTAGTTTGGATTTTAGTAGGTCATTGCTTAAGTTGTTTTTTTTTATTTATTCATTAAACAAGTTTCAATATTTTTCTCATCAAAACATAGCTAGCCTTATTTTATTTCATTTTCGTGGCCCATATAAGGTGTAAACTGCTCACGAATACAACATTTTCTGGCAATTTTTTTCTTTCCTAAAACGTGGCTTCTTACTCTGTACTTTCTGGTTTCAAATCGTTTCGTAGCTCATTAAGCAATACTTATTCGTGGCATATTTATTGTGGCAAAGTGCTTATTGTAGTCGTTATTGTAGCTTATTTGTTAGCTTCTTTTAGAGCTTATTTTGGGTTGGTTTTGTGGTCCACGGGTTGAGCTCAAGACAAGAAAGAAAGGACAATTTTTGTTGTTATTCGTTTATGGCACATGATCATCAGTAAAAGCATGAGGTACCGTTTTGTTGGTATTGGGAGAACAATACAACATCACTGACAAAATTATACATAACAAACAAAGAAGGCGATCTATACATACCTTGTAAGGCGATGTATACGTTTGAGTTAGTTAGGCGATCTATACAAGTTGTCTTGTAGGCGAATTATACAAGTTTCTTGTAGATAGTTATACAACAAAAAACTAAAAGGCTGATTATATTGTTTTCTTTGCAAGGGCGAATTATACAAGTAAAAAACAAGGGCGATCTATACAAGTCAACAACAAGGGCGAGTTATACATGAGCTAGTGAAGGCGATCTATACCTTGTGTTAATAATAGGCGAATTATACCAAGAACATTAGGTGACTTATACACAATTGCTTGTACTAAGTATACTCGTCTCTAACTCATTCAAATGGATTTTGGGTTTTTCGGTTTCGTGACTCGGTTAAAAACGGGTCTTCTAATCTATACCATTGTGATCGTGATCCTTTTTCGATTATTGTGGTATATTTATTTTACACCGACGATAACCGTATCAAGTTCAAAAGACAAAAATTCACTCGTTGCATTTTTTATTTCAATACGAAGAAGAAACAAGAACGGAGGGAAAAAAGTTGTTTTTATTAATTAAAATTCAAAAATTGCAACTTCAGTCCCTGGACTTTAACACAAATTCACCTTTCATCCTTTCCTTGTTTATTACCCTTCAAGGTGAAACTTCGTTCTCCACGTTAATCCTTTCTAGTTATTATATCAGCCTTAGTCCACAAAATGTGAAAAGTTGTTGCACCGATTTTCTCATTTGGAGTTTTACTCAACAGTTAATCAATTTTAAAGCTTCAAAATTTGCTGCACCTCCGTTCATCGTGTTAGATACATAAAATCGTTTACTAAAGCTCAAAGTTCTTACTTCAACAACAAATTTCTCATTATTTGGTTTTCTTGATTTAGTAAAATCTATAAAAGACGATTATTTTTTACGGTTTTAAGTCATAGAATTGTATAATCCAATGAAATTAATTGAATTCAATCTTACAACCAACAAACACTTTTACCTCTATTTAAGATCTGATATCCATTCACATCTTCATAAAAAAATGTCAAATACCAATATGCTAAAATCCAAACATCCAATGCACTTCTTTAATGTATCATGGAAGCGGGTGGCAAGATCATTTCCACCAATGTTAGCATCGGGATAATTAGTTTAGTGGAAATCCTGAATCACTGAGATACATCGACACAAACCTAACAATGAATATATCCACTATTGTCTTCAAATTCCACAATACAGTTTACAATGGGACTAAGAAGATGTGTATCAGAGCTGAAGGGAGTTCTGAAACAACCACAGATAGCGGTACATGGAGAACTATAAGAATTGTTTTAACAAGGAACATACTGGGATCAACTGAATGTGAAGCTGAAGCCGGTTCAGATCATTCTCACATGGTTAGATAACAATATCTACTCCACAGTTGATGCTTGTCCTAATGCATGTGAATGTGGACATTGCCATTGAAGTTAAAAACAGGTGAATCAATCAATGTTAAAGATCTTGGAACCAATTTTATTGGGAATTGGAAAATTCACATCACGGGATGGTGAATCACTTGAATCGTATTACTCAAGGTTCTATAAGATAATGAATGAGCTTGTCAGAAATCAGTGTGATGTTACAAATCATCAAGTGAATGTCCAGTTCTTACTTCAACTTCAACCATAATGGCAAAGGTTTGTGACACTTGTTAAGCGAAGTCAAGAGCTGAAGAAATGACTCCCTATGATAAACTATATGACATCCTGAGCACCACAGTTTTGAAGGTCAACGAGATCAAGCGCTGAAGACATAGCACTCAGTACTGCTAATCCACTTGCACTTGTTTCTCAACAACAACTAGTTTACCATCCTCTAAAACCCATCACTACTACTCACAACAATCACATATTCCTCTACCAGATCACAATAAGCTGCTAGAAACCGAGGAAAAGCAATTGTCAACTCTTCTGCTCCTATTTATGATCAAGAACCTGCAATGGTTACTGATGATGATGAAATGACAAAGGAAATGGAGATTGACAAACTCATGGCTTTAATTTCTCTATCATTCAAGAAAATCTACAAACCTACCAACAACAACCTTCGAACTTCATCAAACACCAGTAGAGCTAATCAAGATAATTCTCCAAGAATCAATAGAGGAAATGGGTATTAAAATTAGAGGGCAGTTAATGCTGTTGGGGCTAGGGAAAAAGTAGGTACTTCGATAGTGCAAAAGTCTAGGATTCAGTGTTATAATTGTAAGGAATATGGGCATTTATCAAAGGAATGTCAGAAACCGAATTGTGCAAAGGATGCAGCTTATCACAAGGAAAAGATGTCATTGTGTAAGCAAGAGGAAGCTGGAGTTTAGTTGAATGCAGAGCAAGCTGATTGGAAGGATGACACTGATGATGAGTTTGACGATCAAGAATTAGAAGCATATTATATGTACATGGCACAGATTCAAGAGGTCACTCCAGATCCAGTTGACAATTCTAGACCAATCTTTGATGCTGAGCCATTGCATAAGGTACAAAACAATAATGACAACTATAATGTGTTTGCCATTGAAAATGAACATCCTAAGCAACCTGAATCTGTTAATGACATATATCTAGAGGAACAAGGTGACAAAATATCACCATTGATTCATTGGATATATGTTATGATAGAGAACAGGATGACCAGGATGATACTGATGAACTTGATCAAGAACGTGATTTGCTTGCTTCTTTAATTGAGAAACTAAAATGTGAAATTGATGACAGCAAAAACCGTAATAAATTTTTGGAAACATCAAACAAGGCTTTAGTTGATAAACTGAAAGGTGATATTGAGGATTTAAAAACTAAATAAAAGTTTAGAATCATCAATAAACATTTCAAAGAAGCAAACAATGAAACTGTCTAATTACAATCTGTTGATGTTTTAAAGAACTTAGGAAGTTCCTCAGCGGAAACATTGATAAGATCGTTGATATGAATTATGCGTCAAAGGTGGCAATTGATTGTGCAAAAGCTAAAGGGGATTTAATGTCATACAAAATTGAATCTGAAAAGTCATCTAATGAATATACTCGAAAGATAAATGATTTAAATCAAACGATTTTGGATATGAAAAAGGAGATTTATGCAATTATAAGAAACCATCTCCATAATGTCACAAGAAAAAGAGGCTCAGATTAAGTTTTACAAAACTCATGAAGACAAAGAACTAGATAAGGTCATTGCTTTAGAAAAGAAAGTTAAGGTTTTGGATGATATTGTATATAAAACCGGTCAATCTGTTCAAACAATGAATATGCTTAATCGTAATTGTAAAACGAGTTTTTCAAAACCTGAGTTCCTCAAGAAAGCTCAAAGAGTGAATCCTCGTCTGTATGATATAGGTTGCTATAATGATAATCTTGCTTTAATGTTAACCCCTGAATCTGACGAAACGATTCGTCTTGCAAAAGAAAGTCGATCAAAATTAAGCGATTTAATCAGACCTTTTGATTATGACTAGTTGAATAATCTTTATGATTTGTTCGTTCCACAACGGGAAAAGTCGCCTGAACAACACTATTTTCCAAAAACGTCAAAGATGAGTCATACATCTTCTAATAATGAAATTTCCAAAGAGTCTTTTTGTAAACAAACAACTTTGTTAGAAAAACGAATGGATGAACACATTCCTTGGGATCAAAAGTGTAAAAGCTCTAAAGACCTTTTCAAGATTAAAAAGAGTGTTGACATTATTTTTGATGTAGTGGAACGTTGCAAACAAACAATCGCTTAAAAAGAAATATTTTGGTATCATGGATTCCTTCCATTCAAAACCATCGAAGGAAAAATTTTGCCCCCAAATTAGAAGAATCAATGCGGACTTAGAAAAATTTCACTTGTGTTTGAACGAGGAAATGATTGCTGATTTGAGATACTTTAATTCTCTTGAACATGAAGTAGACTCTCTCAAATCTCAACTGCAACTCAAAAAACACAGTTTTTGAATGAAATCAACAGACTTTCAAGGGAATATTATTATGCTGATCACATGAATGCAATACTTGGTGTGTACACTGATCTGGATGAAGCTACTAATTTGCAATGTGATTATTTGGAAACTTTGGAAAAATGTAAACATCTTGAAAAAGAGCTTTAAAAAAGTAGAACAATGTCAAAGAGTTTTGAAAAGCACTTCAGAAACATGCGATTAATCTTGAACTTGATTTACAACAGTGCAAAGAAAAGATAAAAATGACAAATCTTTCAAAGAAAATCAGTCAAAGGAATTTCTAAAAGAACGTGAACAATACTTTGAAATTGAAGACTTGAAAGCTCAATTCCAAGACAAAGGAATTGTAATAAGTGAGTTGAACGAACACTTCATTGAAAAAGATGAAAGCGAAAATCTGGTAGATACATTTGAAAATCATCAGTTATTCGGAACAACCGATTGACTTTTAAAGTCAAAGCACATCAGTTTTAGGAAACGGCTATTTTTCAGATTCTCTTGAGAAGATAGATTTTTCACAAAAGTCACAAAGTCAGTTACCAATAACTAATGTGTTCTCCAAATGATTTTTTTAAAAACCAGTCAATGCATTATTTTGCCTCAGAACATTAAGTCAATATTAAAGAACACAAATGTGATTGCTCCAGGAATGTATAAAGTTCACACTGAGCCCAATCAAACTAGAAGACCACAGTTGCCTCAAAATATTAGGGTATAAACATAACAAAGCGTTATCCTTTTTTACAGGAGTAATTCCCCATAATAGTCGTATTGAACGATCACAGCTTTAAGAGCCAATCGAATGGGAGATAGAGTCCATTCCTTACAATTGTTAAGGGAAAGAAGCAAGAATGTAACAGACCACCGTTAGAATTTTAAGTTTTCAAAAATATAAAACATCTGTAACTGCGTGTAATGGACAGTTTGAATTCTAAGAACCTCGAATGTTAACTTTGTCTGTGTTACTTGGGAAAATGTGCGCTGAATGACAATCATGATTTGTGTGTTCTACATTATATTAATGGCATGAATTCTAGGACTAGACAGCCAATTGTTGTGCCTATTAGTACTAGAGAACCCAAGCATAATGTGAACTAATCAATTATGAGCAAATCTTAAAGCTTTGATCTTACTAGCGTTTTTTTATACTAGAAATGAAAAAATATGGTATATTCATGTTTAATAGACGGTTATTTAAGTTTTGTAAGAATATATCTTCACATGTGCAAATTATGAGCAAGGATTTAAGATTTGATCTTACTTGTGTATTTTTTGTACTAGAAGTGCAAAATGATAAAATATTGATATCTAATAGACGATTATTTAAGTTTTATAAAAGTATCTTCACGCGTGAAAATTATGAGCAAGGATTGAAGCATTGCTCTTACTAGCGTATTTTTTATATTAGAAGTGAAAAAATAGGAAATATTCATGTTTATTACACGATTATCTAAGTTTTTAAAAAATATCTTCACGCATGCAAATTATGAGCAAGGATTGAAGCATTTATCTTACTAGCGTATTTTTTGTACTAGAAGTGCAAAAATATTAGATTTTTAAGTCTAATAGACGATTATTTAAGTTTTGTAAGAATATATCTTCACATGTACAAATTATGAGCAATGATTCAAGAATTGATCTTACTTGTGTATTTTTTGTACTAGAAGTACAAAATAATAAAATATTGATATCTAATAGACGATTATTTAAGTTTTATAAAAGTATCTTCACGCACACAAATTATGAGCAAATATTAAAGCATTGCACTTATTAGCGTATTTTTCATACTATAAGTGCAAAAATAGGTGATAGTGATATTTAATAGCGATTATTTAAGTTTTGTAAGAATATCTTCACGCGTGCAAATTATGAGCAATGATTGAAGCATTTCTCTTACTAGCGTTTTTTGTACTAGAAATGCAAAAATATTAGCTATTTATGTCTAATAGATGATTATTTAAGTTTTGTAAGAATAACTTCACACGTGCAAATTATGAGCAAGGATTGAAGATTTTATCTTACTAGTGTATTTTTTATACTAGAAGTGAAAAAATTTGAGATATTGATATTTAATAGACGATCATTTAAATTTTGTAAAAACATCTTCGCGCGTGCAAATTATGGTTAAGGAATAAAGCTTTTATCTTACTAGTGTATTTTTTACTAGAAGTACAAAATTAAGAGATATTGATTTAATATACGTTTATTTAAGTTTTTAAGAATATCTTCATGGTGTGTAGTCAAATATATATACGTAAAGAGTTAATCTCGTAAGAATTCTTTCCAAAATACTTCTCAACCAAGAGAAATATAAGGTAAAAATCTCACAAAAGAAAACACAATTCGTATATTTTTATCCGGGAAGTACTTATCCTCGGGTCGTGTCCCAACGAAATCGTGAATTGAGAATTTAAGAATGATTCGGATTCGAGTTTAGAATAGTAAAGGATATTTGATTTGTTGATTACACTACAAATGTAATAGCAAGAATTAAAGAAACAATGAAATAGCACGAAAATTAAATGCACAAAACGTATTAAACGCGAGCTAAAACTGAAATTTAAAAACTAAGGCACGACTTTAAACAAATTTTATACCTAAAAATCACAAATTTAAAATGAAAATTTTAGGAAAAAGAATTAGAATTTTTTATGTATTTTTGAATTTTTTATGATTTTTCTAAGATTTAATGATTTATCAAAAATAAACTTTTTCTAAAAATTAACACTAAAATTTTTCTTTTATTTTTCAAAAATACTAGATTTAAAATGAAAATTAATGCAAAAAGAATTTTAATTTTTCAACTATTTTTCTATTTTTTATGATTTATCTAAGAAAAAGTAATCACTAAAATCTATTTCTCAAGCTCTAAAAGTCAATCATTTAGCATCAAGAGTGTTGATCCTAAACTTCCTCAAAGATCTTCAAAGTCAAATCAAGAATCACATTTTGGGGAGATTGTTAACCTTATGCTCATATAAGTTAAACAAGAATACAATAAGTATGAGTATGTTGGTCAAAAGCACAAGTTGATCAATAAAGTCAAATCAAGATGATTTAACTCAAGATCAAGATCACAAAGCATGAATAAACAAAGACATTACAAACAAGAAAAGACAAAGACTAAGATCGAAGACAAACAAGGAAAAGCATAAACGTAAAATGTCATTTCTTCAACATCAAGGGAGACAATGATAAAAGAAGACAACCTCCTACAAGAATGTAATCGGTCGTACAAGAATGTCAACATAGAAGAACAAGTCCTTCACATCCTTAAAAGAAGAACTTAAAGAAGACTTTAATAGTGGAGGAGTTTGAAGAAAGAGACCTCAACATTGAGGGAGATTGTTAGCCTTAATTATATTAAGTCAAACAAGAATGTTATCGATCTACTTAGTCGTAATTAGTCTTGTTAAGTAATAGGTTAGTTAGGTTAAACAGTCTTGGATTATAATCTAATATTGTCAGTGTTTTGGGCTTAAAGCCCACCTCAAGCCAAGCCCGGCCCAAGAAGAAAGTCCATACACCTCATGTGGGTATGAGACTATAAATAGAACCCTCTCCACACATGGAGAGGGTGTTGGTTGCATTTTCTCTCATTTGTAATCCACCACTTTCTCTCTCTAAATCTAATATTCTTCTTGTTTCTCTCTCTACTTTCTCTCTCTACATCTTAGCTTATTTTCTACTCAATCTTGCTTATTGGTAATACATAAAGTTGTGTTTGGATCTTAATATTGTGGGATAACATATACTAATATGTTTAATACATGCATAAAATACACAATAAATTAGTGTTGATAGAAATAATGCCTAAAAACATTATTAATATTTTTCACATCCTTACGTTTTGATAATCACAAAATATAAAAACGTTTAATGTAAAATTAAACGTAAACAAGTAATTAGTAGTTAATTTTCATTTCGATAATTTAATCACTTAAATGTATGAATAAACAAATGCTTAATGCATTTTATGATCAAAGGAAATTTTTATTCAACCTTATAATTTTATAAAATGTTGTAGACATTTTTATAAACATTACAAAATATTTTCTACAATTAAAAGAAATGATTTATTCAAAATAAATATTTTGAAATTTAAAATTTCGAACCTAAAACGTCTAGAAATGTTCCAAAAAATTCCCCTACACAAGAGACAAACTGGGGAGCCTCTAGCCTAAGGCGGCCCCCTTAAATACACGGGCGGCCCCCTTAATTTTAAGGGGACCACCCCCTATTTAAGAGGACCGCCCATAGACTGACGCTCCTCCAGTTTGTCCTATAAATACTGGACTTTTCCCTACTATTTTCTCACCTTTTGCACTCAATCTTTCTGTTCTAAAACAGCCCACAAATCTCACTAAAATCCTTTGATCATTTAATCATAAAGCTTTATTTCTAAGTGATCCAAGCTTAATTCCTCAAGTGCAAGAGAAAAATACTTCCATCATCAAGTGAAGAAGTATTACACCCTAAGTGCATATTGCAACCTTTTTACATCCATATCATAAATTGTAAATCATTTGTATATCTTGTAAAGTTGTGTAGTTGTTAGGATTTGGTGATTGTTGTAAGCATTGTTAGATCTTGATGATCTCCCCTAGTAGTGATAGATAGTTGTGATATAAGTAGTGTGGAGAGGTAAAGTTGTGAAGTTGTGAAGAAGTTGTAAAGTTGTGAAGAAGTTGTGAAGTCTTGAAGAAGTTGTAAAGTTGTGAAGTCGTGAAGTTGTGTTGTGATATATTGGTTCTAGCTAAGATTAGAACTCGATATTTAGCTTAGTGTTAGAAATTGATATAAGCAACGTTGTGTACGGTTTTCTCCGCCATAAGGGAGTTTATTGACATAGTGAAGAAAACTCTCGAGTTTGGTGCTCGGGGAGTGGAGTAGGCCGAAGAGGAGCTTCCTAACCGAACCACTATAAATCCTTGCGTCGTGGTTTGATCTTTCCAACTCTTTTCTCTTATTTTTTTATTTACTTTTACTCATTTATATTGTTTATATTGTGCAAGTATTGAATTCACAAAAAGTCAAATCTAATTTTCATAACCAAACATAAACATAAAATAAAATTAAAAAGCGGTAAACTATTCAACCCCCCCTTCTAGTTTTCCACAATTGGTATAAGAGCCACGTCAAACAAGATTTTTAAAATAAATTGTATTTTAAAACTTGAATCGATCTAGGGAATCAAAAAAATATTTAGAAGGGCAATCTATGCAAAGACCACCACTATTTGAAAGTGATGGATTTATTTATTGGAAAAATAGATTTGAAACTTATGTGAAGTCAAAAGATCTATCTTTGGCATGTTATTACCGATGGTGATTTTCCTCCTATTCAA
>BQNB010062515.1:0-28364 GCA_026074375.1 Tanacetum coccineum | reverse complement strand
AGTGCTATTTTTGTGATCCTGTTTTGTGGTATCCAGGTCTTCTACTGAAAAGCCGATGTCTCTATGAGTCGACATAGTCATCTCGACCACTACGTCCCTACTTGTTACATACATATCTTCCATCTGAAGGTCTCTTGCCTCTTCTTGCTAGCTCTGGGCATCAAACCGTGAACAAACAGTTTAAATCTATACAAAGTTTGAGATTGTAAGTGCTGTGTTAAATAATCAAGTTGTTACATATTAAAACATATCATAAATAATTAAACAAAGACATGTCTTTATCTAGTTTAATTAAACAAAGACCTGTGACATCACTAGTGATGGCGTGATCATTTCAATCATTTCAATCCTAACAATTATTTTATTTATAGAATTGTAAGTTTCAGACAATTCCAAGAACATGAGAACAAATGCAAGCTTAAAAATTCACAAGCCTAAAGAAGATCTAGCATATAACTTTAGTTACCATTCAAAGTTGTTCATTAGCCCCATCATTGGAGAATTATAGTATTTGATCGGATACATAATGATAAAAGTGTTTTTTTTATAGGTTTTAACACCCCAGGTCATTGTACTATCTGAAATTTTGTGGTTGAGGTTTCTATTTATTGGATTTGAATTCAATCCTTAAATAACAAGTCTTGGCCTGCTCTTTGACCCAAGCAACCGATCCTTTTGTTTTAGAGCCAAATGTTTATCTGCTCAGATAGTGCTCCTCTTTTCGGAAATTACCCATCCTCCTTTCAGGATATTTGGATAGCTTTCTTCACGAAATCCTTGTTGCTTCTCTCTTTTGCTTATTCAACGGCATCTTACCATTTCGAGCTAAATTCAACGGCATCTTACCATTTCGAGCTGGGATGTGCAACACTTTGTGGTTCTTTTCGAACAAGTACTCGCATCTCTTTACATTTCCAGCTAGAGCTGCTTTACAGAAGGCTGTGTATCCATAGATGTCTTGAAGTTCCAGATCATCGTCTGTCATCAATTTAACCAGATTCTCTACATAATGTCCTGTAAGCCTTGTCTCTTGTGCTGCAACTGCAATATGAAGTGCTGTCTAACAGTTATCAGCGATAGCACACCGTACCCGCTCTGGGTGTCTATCAAGGATGTTTCTATCAGCTTCCCAGTCACCAGTAACTGATGCAGCATATAACGGAATACAAATATTAAAGTAGCCTTCTCTATTCTCTGCAAAAGCATATAGCATATATGTTGGTACTCTTTCTCGATCATTCCCAAATAACTAAACAACATATTTCATTCATTTTTCTAAATGGCAGATTGTTTAGAAAGCTAGCAAACAACTAGATTAAGATATACAATTTACAACATGTTACAAGTGGCTGAAACAGGATCAAAGATCCAAACTATCCAAAAATGGGAATGAGTTTTAATTTCCTCATCTAATATGTCTTTTCTATGGGTAAAAAATCAAGCATTAACAGAAAAAAGTATGCATATCTGCTATATGAACCCAACACCGTCTGTATAAGAATGTTGTTTTCACGCACGTACACATGCTAGCTACAAAAATACTATCAACATAAGGTTTCACTACAACATATATGCCACTCTTTACACTTATTCATCTACACGCTTGAAAAATGCGCATAAATTTTTATCAATTTGGTCACACTCGTACGTAAATGCTTATAGTGCGTTTACATACATATGTGCGTATAAATATAAAATATAATACAGTAACCATTTTCACATAAAACTAAAAAAATGAATTGACGTATACTTATATAAATTAAAGTGTGTACAAAAATGTAACGTTTTTGACACTTAAAGCGTAGAGAGACACATGTGAATCGTGTAAAATTTAAGTGCCACAACATGCTACACTTATGAGTGTGTATGCATATTATTTTACAATTATGAACGCGAAATTTGTTATGATGTTCCATATTTCTGCACGATTATTGATGTAGACATTTGCTCAAAAAAATATTGATGTACACATTAGAGTACACCTTATAAACCCACAAATTAATATCACAAAATTTTATATTGTTTTGGAAGCATGTATGTAAACAAGATGTGGTAAAAAAACACAGTTGTAATATTAGCATGTATAACTGTGTTGTATAGATATTAAAATCACATATTACTGCATCCAAGTAGCTTTTACAATGTACTTGATTTCACGTTCCGACATAGAAGATCCAGCATTGATATTCATTTGATCTTCAGTCTTGAGGTTCCTTCAACTCAAACTCAGGTATGTGCTTGCAGTTCAATGAAGAATCAGATTGAAAAGAAACACAAAGAGGATTCGATCAAGGAGGTTAATTGCTGCTAAATCTTAAAATTAATACTTATATCTTAATTAACTACTGTACTTTTTTTTCAACCCTTAAACACATTTAAGCAATGCCAAGTTACTACCGTTGTAGTTAAAAATCAAACAAAAAATATAGTCATGTGTGGAATACGTGCATGCATGATACGTAAAACTAATACATTAAAACCAAATGGCTGCAGGTACTCGTTTTGGAATGAAATATCGCGTGTGACAAGTGCAAATTTATTGTGTATGTTTTATTATACTTAATAAATAAAAGAAAAAACATAGCTAATTATATATACGGAGTATATAAACTTGTAATATACTTGGTCGTAAGTAAATATGAAAGTATTTGAACTGATTTTAAATAAGATAATGAAAGTATACTGGAGTAGAAAGAAAACGACAATAAGAAATATAGAAGACTAACATCTGGTATATTCATCTTCTGAGTCGTGAACTAGCTTGCAGTCCTGCACAATGACAACAACCACTTATTTATCTTAGAAAACCAAAAACAAACACTAAATGATTTATCTCAAAATTAAATACCTCACCAATAGTTTTTTCTTTATTCTCGTATATAACTGTGATTATGACTATGGACATGGGACGCTTATTTATACAAAATATAGTGTTGGCGTATAGTCCGGAATGGGCCGGACCCAATGGGCCGAACCCGATAAAAGAGTGACCCACATTCTACGTAACCCTAATCCATACATTATATATACAGGGGTAGGATCATCCTACCTCGACAGGTTATTCTCTACCATCTCTTTATATAACATGCTTATACTATTCTGACTTGACCCGTTTCTGAGGTTGGATCCGGGTGCACCTGGCCTCGTGTTCCCTTTCTAACCGTTTCTTCTTTGTGTGTAGCACTATTCAAGGCTCAGGAACACGACGAACGGCACCATGAGACTCGTCAAGACCAGCCCAACCAAATTATGCTCGCCTTATCTCTGACGACTCGGCACACTTCATAACGGCAATGCGCAAGCCGTGCCCAATGACCCAGCGGCGACCCGCGATCGCTGTCAACATGTGCGGATACAACTCTTCATCAAAATCCACACTAAGTTTGTCCAGTCGAGCATCCATTTTCGCACACCGAGAGTTAACCCGTTCATCCTCGTATTTCTTGAACTCTTCAAAGGCGGCTTTTATCCTTTCTTCGCCTGTGACTTGAGCCTGGAGAGTTGACACTTGCTGAGACAGCTGATCATTGCTAACTTAGAGGTCTGTGAACTGGGCGCGGAGACTTTCCAACTCTTTAGTTAACTTCGCATTTTTAGCCTCCGTGGCCTTCTTCATATCTACCTCAGCCTCAAGAAGAGTTTCCAAATTCATCGCCTGATTACGGAGGCCCTGTACTTCCGTATCCACAGTCCTAAGGGAGCTAGTTTCCTGTTCAAGCTTTTTAATGTACTCCTCCCTCGCCTGTATCCACTGATCTCGTTTGGCAATTTTGGCCGTGGCTTTCTTCAGCAGTCTGGCCTCTTGTTCAAACCAGCCTTAGTTGGAAACCCATAGCCACTTTCCGCGCCAGGTTTACATTATACTGGCTAAGAAAGTCAGTATTTGACAAGTGGCGCAATTCAGAGAAGTACCCCGGCGGTACTATGTGATCTACGGTGTCTTGGCACACGTCCGGGGTATTTAGGCGGCAATTGTTGGTCACGCCCCATTTTGGCTGGTAAATATCCCCTGGTGACCCATCCATGGACAGAAAGCAGGCAGATTTTCCTCCTCTGGACTCTCCACAAGTGTCTGGCCTTGCGCCTCCGTGGTCGCAACATGTTCGGAGGATATTTCGGGGGCCGTTTCCTTTGAGGACCTGTGTTCACGTTGCAAGTGATTTATTAGTATAATTACACTTGTGGAACGCACAACGAAATACTAAATTGAAACAAGGAAAACATTAGGATCGACTAACTTACTGAGCCATGTCTTGCTCAGGGTGCGGTTGTGGTCTCGCATAGGAGAGCGGATCCGGGTCACTCACACTCTTAGCACCTGAGAGAGCCTCTTGTGTAGTAGGAGTGACGCAGGTGGAACCTCGCCACTAAATCCTATCGAATCAAAGAATCCCCCCATGGGTACTCTGTTCAGGGCGGGCGACAACATGATCCTTTCTCAACACCTTGGGCGGCGCATTTGCGTCCGCCTCATCACTGGCCCTTTTACGACGCCTTTTGTTTACACGGGGCCCTATAACGGCCACTTCATTCTCGAGCTCTGGAACGACCCCTGTGGTCGTCGGGTTCTTCTCTGATGGAATTTCACGCGACACTTCGTCCCGGACTTGATCTCCCGTACCGTCACCCTCGCTAATTTGTTGGGATGGGTTTTCATTTGCAAAATCCAGCGGTGACTTCTCTATGGTGGACGGTGTCCTTGAGGATTCTGTTGCCGTGGCCGGATCAAGTAAATATGAAAGTATTTGAACTGATTTTAAATAAGATAATGAAACTATACTGGAGTAGAAAGAAAACGACAATAAGAAATATAGAAGACTAACATCTGGTATATTCATCTTCTGAGTCGTGAACTAACCTGTAGTCCTGCACAATGACAACAGCCACTTATTTATCTTAGAAAACCAAAAACAAACAGTAAATATGAAAGTATTTGAACTGATTTTAAATAAGATAAGCCCTGCATGTAACGCGTGTGGTTGGAATAACTTGTTACTTTAATATAAATAAATAAATAAAGTTAAAGGCTTGGAGCATAAAATGTTTTTACCTAGTTCAACATGTGAAAAATACTACATTATGCAAATATGATGGAGCGGATCGTAAAGCCCTTTATTGCACAAGGATAAAAATCTAGAACGATTAGCTAGAGTAATTGTATGAATGTATCAACCAATCCAAATATCGATTGTTGCATGAATTTATTTGATAAATTCCCATTCCATGAAAGCTACCTCCTTATTTTGATACCATAAATTTAGTTGTTTATTAAAGGCTTTTGAGATCTGAATGTGATTCACACATCTAAACCTGAATATTTAGTTGAAAAGTATGAATCTGTAAGAGCAATTAAGGTCGGGTTTGCCATAAAAAAGTAGGTTACTATATTTTATAAAAAATGTTTTTATATGTTGAAATGGTTGAATTTCTGGACCTTTGAATTGAGCGAAAATATGAATAGTTGGTGTTGGGATTTAACATTCTAGGTAATCAGTTTAGCTACGAGTACGCAATGGAATTGATATAGTTAAGGCACATACATTAACACTTAATAAAGTAAATAATTATAACATAAAAGTAAATAATTACTTACCTTCTTAGATCTGTTCTTGAGAACGATTTTAGCCAGTTATCATTACTGCCACAATGTTTTGCTCACACAAACACGTCAACCGAGTACGAGTTGATTGCTAGTCTACCTTCACGAAACCAAACACCACGTGTATACACCAATTACCAAACGCACCTTGTGAGCTTCTTGTAATCGAAACCAAATCAAACCCTAATTCGGTTAGGGTTTAACCGAATAACAAACACCCCTAATTCGGTTGCTTTAAAACCGAAAACCAAATAAACCCTAATTGAGTTTATGCTTTTGTCGAGCTAGGAGAAACAACAACTAACACCGTGTGTTGATCTTGATTCGTTAACAAAGAAGAAACAAGAAGAATCGAAAACCCTAAAAAGGTTTGTCGAAATTCGGTGGAGAGGAAAGCCGAAAATCCATTGAGGGTTTTCGGTTAGGGTTTTGAGGAGAAGGAGAGCACCAAAACTATTTAGGGTTTTAGGGATTTGATCAATTGAATTAATGAAGAATGAGGTGAGGGGTATGTGTTTATATAGGCACATATCCCTACCTTAATTCTTGTAGGACAAGGAAACCTAAAGTTTCCCCCCTCCCCTTTGCTCTCTAACCGAACCAAACACCCCTCAAGAACCCTTAGGGGTGATCGGCTACAATAGGCCATCCCCCGGGTTTGGGTTTTGTTCGTTTTAGTCCTTCGGGTTTATATTTTAAAAATATTCGTTATACTTTATTAAACAATTAACGGTAAATAACGACTATTTAAATATTATCGTGAAGTAAAACATACTCTATGTGTTTAACGCGTGTGCCCCCAATAGGCTCACATATTTCTAACGTATAACTTGCGGAACCGACTACCATTTTCCAACAGCTCCCACTTGGGAGTCGGAGTAGCGGGATACAGATATACTGATAATTGGCAACGTCTAGCAAACACACACAATTACTTTTAGATTAGAAATACTTGAGATAATAGTTTCAAGAACAATCTCAGCTTATTAATAGTTAGTTTATTTATTTCTATAATCATCATCCCTTTGTTCTAGATACCTTTAAACCATGGATATGGATCCTAACTCATTCCATATAGTTTAAATTATGTTTTCCCGTGTATAGAGTTTAATTCAGATTTTACCAAATGTAATCACAGATCATCTTGTATTACCCTTTGGGCATGACCATGCAATTATCTGATTAATTCTGGAGAGGGCCCATAGTATCATACTGCACATATCAAGTGGAGGAACAAATTCTTTGTTGACTACAAGTGTTGTGAATGGTGCTTCACATCACTTCCAAGAATAGCCTTTATGACTACCTTATTCAGGATAGCGTTTGACTTAGACTCAAAAAGTGATATCCACACACGCAGAACTTGCTTGTATCTCAAGTCAAATGACGACTTTTAAACCATTTTTAACATTTACTCATGACGAGGATCCAAAAGTAAATATTCGAAGGCGGGGTATCCAAAATGCATCCCTTATGAATACACATGAGTTTGGTGGGAACAATCCATATATTCAAAGAATATAACCAACACTCACATTTGCCTTATGTAACAATATTCCCATATTGTTAACCGACAATGGATATATTTAGAATGATAAATCATTCAAGGATTAAACATGCAAATATAGAATAACAGTTATTATATGATTGAAAAACAAATACCAAGTATCTTCATTCATCAGAAATTAAAAACTGTCTTACAATTCCAAATTATCCAAATACTAATAAACACAGATTTACATGAGACTACTAGCTGGTATCATTCCTATTTTCTCAGTCAATTCAGAATGTTTAGGAAATGCTAAAGCCTTTGTAAAAGGGTCAGCTAAGTTGTCATCTGTGTCAACTTTATCTATCTTTACATCACCCATTTCTATGGTTTCTCGAAGATAGTGAACTTTTGCGCGAAAATGTCTTGCACCTTTAGTGACTCCATGATCTTTCGCTATTGCTATGGCTCCAGTATTATCACAATACATATTTATGGGTTCTTCAATTGTGGGAACAACACCAAGCCCATAAATGAATTTACGAATCCATATAGCCTCTTTCGATGCATCAAAGGCAGCGATATATTCAGCATCTGTAGATGAAGTAGCAAAGATACTTTGCTTTGTGCTTTTCCAGTCAACAGCACCTCCATTTAAAACGAACACATATCCAGTCTGAGACTTCATGTCATCAGCATCCGTCAGATATCCAGCATCAGTGTAGCAAGAAACCCTGAGCTCTCGTTTCATATCACCTCCGTAAACAAGAAACATGTCTTTAGTATTGCGAAGATACTTCAGAATGTTCTTAACAGCAGTCCAGTGATCATCACCTGGATTCTGTTGAAATCGACAATATTTTCTGAGCGAACGCAAATCAGGACTGAGTACATCTTACAACGAACATAATAGATCCAACAGCCGACGAATATGGGATATTTTGCTGTCGCCGATTCACATGTGTTGTAAGCACCTTGTGATTTGCTCAATTTCAGCTTTTCTTGCATTGGGATAGTGCCACGTTTGGAATTCTCCATATAAAATCTTTTCAAGATTTTCTCAATGTAAGCGCTTTGACATAAACCAATTAATCGCTTTGATCTATCTCGGTAGATCTTGATTCCAAGAATATATGCAGCTTCTCCTAAATCTTTCATGAGCAAAACATCTTCCAAGGTAGGATTTTACATCTTGTAACATTGGAATATTGTTTCCCATGACTAATATGTCATCGACATACAAGATTAGGAAAGTGACATAACTCCCACTAGCTTTTACATATACACATGGCTCATCACGATTTTGATTGAATCCAATTTTTTTAATTGCATCATCAAATCATTTATTCCATTGCCTAGATGCTTGCTTAAGTCCATAAATGGAACGCTTGAGCTTGCATACTCGGTTTGGATATTTCTGGCTGACAAAACCTTCAGGTTGCTCCATGTATACCTCTTCATTGAGATATCCATTGAGGAAGGCAGTTTTGACATCCATTTGCCAAATCTCATAGTCATAAAATGCAGCTATGGCTATAAGAATCCTAATAGCTCTAATGTCTGCAACAGGAGAAAAGGTTTCTTCATAATCAATCCCAGGGGTTTGAGTGAAGCCCTTTGCTACTAGACGAGCTTTATAGGTGTGTACAGCTCCATCCATGTCAGTCTTCTTTTTGAAGAGCCACTTATGACCAACGGTTTTTGCGTCAGGAGGAAGCTCAACTAACTCCCAGACTTCGTTGTCTTTCATGGATTGCATCTCCACATTCATAGCATTAAGCCATTTGTCAGATTCAGGATCCAACAATGCGGCTTTAAGTAGCGGTTTCCCATATCCCTAACTCATGTTCCTCAGCATGGACGTATAAACACAATCGATCTGTCGGACGGCGTGTCCTTGTGGACCTACGAATGGGATTGAGATCACTTTGAGGTTCATCAATTTCTTGATCATCCTCTTTATGATCTAAGCTAGTGTCTAAAGAAGGATGCGTATCTTCTTGAATAATTTCAAGATCTTCTAGACTCCCACTTGCTTCATGATCTATGACATCATTCTCAAAGAACTCAACATTCCGGGAAACAAAGATTTTGTTCTCAGGTGGGTAGTAGAAAGAATAACCCATCGTTTCCTTTGGGTATCCTACAAAGATACACTTAAGAGCTCTGGGTTCTAGTTTGTCAGGTTTGGTAAGTATATCACGCTTAACAAGTGCCTCACAACCCCAGACTTTTAAGTAAGACAGCTTAGGGGCTTGCCCATGCCATACTTCGTATGGTGTCTTATCAACCTTCTTAGTTAGAACCATGTTGAGAATGCGTGCAGCAGACTCAAGGGCATAACCTAAAAGGACTTTGGTAGAGTGGTTTGACTCATCATGGATCGAACCATGCCTAGCAGTGTTCAATTTCTCCTTTCTGACACTCCATTATGATGCGGCGTGTAGGGAGGAGTTCTATGGGCAATAATCCCATGATCCCTTAGATGATTCAAAAACTCTTGACTCATATATCACTCAACGATCAAACGAGGACTATGGTCTTCCCGAGTTGATTCTCTACTTCCTTTTGAAACACTTTGAAAGTTTCAAACACTTCATGTTTATGTTTAAGCAAGTAAACATATCCATAACGACTAAAGTCGTCAGTAAAAGTGACGAAGTAGTAAGCTCCTTGTCTTGACATAATCTTAAATGGACCACATACATCCGTATGAATTAGTCCAAGTAGATCTTTGGCCCTTTCCACTTGATGTGAATAAGGTTTTCTTGCCATCTTACCAGACATACAAGCAACACACTTTTCAAAAGACTCGATGTCAGTTGAATAAAGAAGTCCATCATGTTCCACATCTCTATCGTTTCTTGTTAATGTGTCCAAGACGACAATGCCACAAGAGAGCGGAGTCCAAGTTAAGCTTGGCTCTTTTATTGGTAACAACATACATAGAACATTCATTTGTATTGGAAGAAGACATAACAATTTCATAAATATCATCCCGAGGGATAGCATTAAAATAAATCATATTATTCTTAAAAACAAAAATTGAATTATCATCCTCAAAGCGGTTAACAAAACCGTCTTTGTACAAACGAGAAACTGATATGATCCCCCTTGTAATGGAGTGAGCATAGTGACAATTGTGCAAAATAAGAACAAGCCCACTAGGGAGACACAAATGAAAATCGCCAATAGCTTCAACGGCTGCACGATTCCTACTTCCCTTGAGACCCTGAGTAGTTATACAGATGTGAGTACCACAACCAGTATCATAAACCCAAGATGTACTAGGAAAAGAGTAGAGTTCTATGGTGAAAATACCTGAAGTGCTAGCTCCCTGAGATAGCTTCTTCTTTTTCATCAACTCTGTGAGATATATGAGGCAGTTTCTTCTCCAGTGACCCACTTCACCGCATTGGTGACATATCGCGTCCTTTGCTGGATTATCCTTTTTGGGTGTTGGAGGATTCTTGGGTTTGCGATCAAAAGGTGGCGCCTGCACAGGTGCATAGCCCATCTTTGCTTTGCCATTCCCTTGATTCCCCTTTGCAGCCTTATGCGATTTTTTTCTTCTGGTTTTTCTGGATTCTCCCTGCTCTTATAGCATGTAGTGCAGGTGCAACTTCTTTTGGAGGAAGAGTTTGCTCATGTAGCTTCAGCATAGCATGCAACTCATTAACTGTCTTTCCCATGCTATGCATATTGTAATTTTGCACAAAACCTTCGTATTCCTTCCTTAGTGAAACCAAGATAAGGCTGACTAATAAGTTTTTAGTCATAGCATGGCCAAGACGCTCCAAGTTGTCTATATAGCTCTTCATTTTAAGGACATAAGAGCTACCCTTCTTCTTGTTTGCACGCGTGGAATTCTCGCACGGTCTGAAAAAGCTCCTGATCTTCCTGTTGTACATACAACGTTTTCAGTTCCTTGAGCATATCATATGCACCAAGGTGCTCTAGAGTCTTTTGGATCTCTGGGTCCATGGTCATAAGCATAAGCCCATCAATTTCCTTCTGAGCCTTAACCCAAGCTTGATGCGTGGTTATGACATCAGGAGGATTTGCTTGTCCTTGAGGTGGAACTGGCAAAGCAGGAATTGGCTGTTCTAGGAATGGTAGCTTGTCTTTAGTAGAGAGTACAATCCTAAGATTGCGATACCATTCCAAGAAGTTGTTTCCAGTTAATTTTTGTTTTTCAAACAATGACCTGAATAACGAATTATTTACTACGGTGGTAGTCATCTACAATTTAGAAAAAGTTTAATTTTATTAGTATTTTCGATAATTAAATTCTTAATAGAATTAACTACCTAATTAATTTACTAATTAAGACTAAGATCCAACTTGGCCTCCTACTTGGTAACAAAGGTCTGACAAATACGAAAACAATAGTGGCAAGAGAACGACCGATGCGATAATTGCATTTAATGCAACTCTTAGATTTACGAGACCGGTCTAAACATTAGTAAACACGTAATAATGTCAAGAGCATGTTTTGTTCTCATCTTATGCCTCGAGCACGAGGTCTGACCAGGACTACCCGATTTCCACCAAGCAAGAACTTGCAAAAATAGTTAGAGGTCTGGCTAGTGAACCGTAATTGCCATGGGGTTGGAATGACCCCGAGGTCTGACCAGAGCGGCTAAACCAACGACACGTGTTCTTGGTTGGGTGGCATTGACTAAAATTTTAAAGGGTATGCACATAAATGTGTTAAAGAACGTGTACAAAGAGGCATGCAAAACAACTTTGTATCACGGATTTTAAAAACTTCTAGTAATGACACTGTAGTGACATGCCATGGTTCACGGTAACTCCAATCGAACGCACAAAGAAGCAGAGAATCAGGTCAGCGCGAAGCATATTAAAAACCTGAGTTCTTTAGGAGTGTTGACCACTCCGCCTTAAACTTCTCTTATAGTTTGTTCTAGTGGATGAGCCGTACTTCCCATGAGTCCATAGCGTCCAGTTTTTAATCTTGAAATCATGTTTCATATTTTTAGTCTTATTAATTTTCTCAAAAATCAAATTTTGCACGAAACAAATATGAGGAGATTATAATTTGAATACCAAAAAAAGGTTGTGATGACTATGGGACTCATCCACACGCAACCATCTAAAAAAAATCAATGGTTGTGAGTAAAAGGCATTTATACTATTCACCAATTTTAAAATTTAAATATCTCCTAAACCGTTAATCGTTAGTAAAAAAAATATACCATCAACGACGAGATTTAATTATCTTACAATAGATATCGCACTTTGATATAACTCGACAAAAAAAAATTTTTACGTTTTTCACGTCTTTTTCATCTTTTTTCCACGTTTTTTTCAAATTTTTTCAGATTTTTCACGTTTTTTTACTTTTTTTCACCTTTTTTTCGTTTTTCACGTTTTTTCGAGAATTTTTTTTTTCTTCGTTTTTGTCCGTTTTTTCACGTTGTTTTCTCGTTTTTTTTCCGTTGTTGAAATTTGCATTAAAAATCATATATGATATAACACTAATATCATATATAGATTTAACACTAAAATTAAATATCATATATACAAACACAAATATCATAATGACAAAACACAATCACATATGATTTAACACTAACAACATATATATTTAACATAAAATCTAAATAACATATATGATTCCTCATGCAAGTTTTTTCATGAGAAAAAATCTTAAAAAATGTGAAAAAACGGAAAAAAACAAATTTTTGTCGAAGTATATCAAAGTGAAAAATGTGAAAAAACGGAAAAAAGTGAAAAACCGTGAAAAAATGATGAAAAAAAGTGAAAAAAATGTGAAAAAAAGTGAAAAAAACTTGAAAAATTTTTTTTTTGTCGAAAGTATATCAAAGTGGATATCTATAAAAATAATTAAATGCCTATCGTAGAATTGTATATTTTGTTTTCCTTGACGATTACGGTTTGAAAGATATTAAGATTTGAAAAAAAAGGAGAAAATAATGTTGGTTTAATCTTAATCCACTAATAAATGATAATGAAAGGTGGAAGATTGGTCCCCTGGTATCCACAAAAACAAAAATCAAATTTTGCACGAAACAAATAATAGGTCACAATGAGCATGTATTTAAACGTGTAATTAATAGACTAGTTTTAATATCATCTTTCTTTAGGTATTAGTCCGTATTGCATACATATTAGGCGCGTATACGAGTAATCAAGTAAAAATATGCACATAAAGACTAAAGCTAATGATGACATTAAATTAACAAGTAAACATGTAAAATCCGAGTTCTCAAACGAGTCTTCCCCAATTGGAGAACCATAAGACCCTCACTAGGTTTTCATCAATGTGCCTAGATCGCCCCATTCATCACAAGAGTGATTGAGTAGGTCTTATGGCCGGAAAGGTAGACATAATCAGACTAAATATGTAAAAGATCTAGTTTCCAAAAATAAAAGATTTTAGTTACTATAAATAAAATCAAGATCTTTTATATATATAGTGTGATCTTCATAAAAAGGAAACATATACACTAAATTAACAAGTTTAATTTTATTCCCTTTTTAGCAATCATAAATAATCAAGATCTAGATCTACAGATTTTATTTAATTATGGCAAGGATTTGCATAATCTTTGCCATATTTGCAGGAAAACATTAAATAAAATAATAAGCGCAGCAGATCAAGTATATGAATTAAATCTAGGCGTGTACATGCAAGACATGATATAATTCAAAAGTGTAACCCTAATGCCAAAACGAGTTAGCCCGTGATGTCACTATTGGGACTTCGCATTCTAGGTAACCGATTTAGCTACGAGTACGCAACGGAATGGATCTAGTTAAGGCACATAGATTAACACTTAATAAAGTAAATAATTATAACATAAAAGTAAATAATTACTTACCTCTTGATCTTGTTCTTGAAACGAGTTTAGCAGTTAAATTACTGCCTCTACGGTTGCTCACACAAACACGTCAACCGAGTACGAGTTGATTGCTAGTCTACCTTTACGAATCCAAACACCACGTGTATACGCCAATTACCAAACACACCTTGTGAGCTTCTTGTAATCGAAAACCAAATCAAACCCTAATTCGGTTTAGGGTTCACCGAAAACCAAACACCCCTAATTCGGTTTGAATAAAACCGAAAATCGTCGAGCTAGGAAGATCACCAAACAAGCACCTTCGTGTTTAATCTTGAATCATCAAACAAGGAGGACAAGTAAAACCAAAAAACCCTAAAAGGGTTTTGGGTCGAATTCGGTTGGGAAGGAAGAACCAAAAATCCCTAGAAGGATTTTTAGGGTTTCAGTCGAGTTTTTTGGAGAAGGATGGAGCACCAAAATTTCTTGGTGATTTAGGGATTGAATGAATGATGAATGAGGTTTAGGGTGGGTGTATATATAGCCTCCCAAACCTAATTCTTGTACAACAAGATTAGTATAAATTCCATATTTCCAAATCTTTTTCCCTTCCTTTTCCTCCCTCCAATGCGCGACCAAACACCCCCTCTAGAAGCATCTAGGGAGTCGGCCAAACAAGGCCTCCCTTGGCGTTCGGGTTTTGTCCGGTTTAGTCACTTGGTTTTATATTCAATATATCCGTTAAATTAGTTAAATAAGTAACGTAATTAATGACTATTTAAATATATATTTCGTGAAGTAATAAAACTTGTTCTTCATGTATTAACGTGTGTGCCCCCAATAGGCTCACGCATTTCTAACGTACAACCAAGTCGGATCCAACTCCAAGATACTCACAACAGTTTACTATTATTAGATTTTAAAATTTTGAAGCTTTAGGAAAAAGTGGGGGTTTTAATCTCTACAAAACATAAAGAATACGTTCAAATTATATTTGTATTTTGTATTTTAAGAAAAGAACCGTAACCAAGTGGCATTAGTGGTAATACATTTAACTCTTACACTAGAGGTCCTAGCGATCATCTCACCAGATAAAACAATTAATGTGTCCAAGGAAGGGTTTCTGGAAGGCTTAGAGAAACGGACACATAGATACCATGTTACATGCATCTTAGCCAAAGACTAGAAGTTGTTCGTTCAAAAAATGCGAGTTATGATTAAAGAGAAAGAAAGAAAACAACACATATATGTTTTGTATAAATAACTTTTTGAAATACAATGACGTTTCTTTCAACTAAAAGCAACAGTTTATTCTCGTATTTTAACCCCAAACTTAAAGAGTGTAGATTTATAGATATAAAACGAAGTAACTCCAAGCAAGAACTCTAACTTTAACATTCAAACTAAATAAATCCCACCCATTATTGACCTTAATCCACATTTGAACAAAACATAGAGAAAATGCAATGACAGGTGATTACATACTGGGACAATTGAGGTGGAGTTTGATCCACGATCCCCATCAGTAACTTCCGCAAGCAGTGAAGAACTAAAAAACCTGAAACCCTCTCCCGCTTTTCTTTCTCAAAAATCCTCATTCTCTTATATTACTTAAAGACTGATGATATAGTATCAGAAGTAAATTAACTTAATAAAATATGTGCTAACAAGAACACTTAGATGCTGATTGAATTATACAAGAATAACCAATGTTTTGGGAATATGTGATTATAATGAGAACTATGCACCAACAAAAATGATTTTGACAAAATATGAACTATGCTTTTCTAATGGGAAACAAATGTCCCTCAAAAAAATTCTTTATTTAGAAGCTTGAAATTTATTTCTATTATAGGCCAATTATAGGGTGAAACATGGGTAAAATTAACTTAGTCAAATATGGTGAACATTTCTACGGATACACTTGTTGACCAAAAGTGTAAAACACCAAATTTCATTTTTCTAAATCAATAAAACATGTTTCAAAATCATCCAATTCATGAGCTGTTGTCTAGAAGGTGATGGTTAGAATCATGAGATGTTGTCTTCATTAATTATGCATAATATTGCAAGCAAGATTGCATGTTTTTTTGTAAGCAAGTCAAGGAATGATGTCTATTGGCATAATAATCCAGGAGGGCAATTTTCATGCAGATCTGCTTATCTCTTGGCACTTAAAGCAGATGAAGACATGGTTCGCACTACTATCTCTGATGACTCGATTGACTTTTGGCGTGTTGTGTGGAAAGCAAGAGTCCCCATATGTGGCGAGCATGGAATAATTATGTATGTATTATTGACAACGTGCAATCTCGTAGGTTGAATCAAACATCTTCTTGTACTCATTGTGGCGAGACAACAAAAATTTTAGTACATGTCATGTTAAAATGCTCGGCAACAAAAGAGGTCCGGAACCGTTGTAATTTTGGTTGTTTTTACGATACACAAGGGATTGTCACATTTCATGATATGTGTAAGCTAATTCTTTACAGTTGTCCAACCGAATGAAAGATACTCATGATATTATTATGGGAACTATGGAGGAGAAGAAACAAACGTTTTCATGGCCAATTGAATGGTACGGAGGGGAATGTAAAAGCTATAGAGAAATTGGTTTTATCAAAATATCACATGGCAAATAAGAGAGAAATTATTAACAGCACCGGTAGGCTACATAACACTCATATGAGTGTATGGTTAAGCCTTGATCGCATAAAAAAGTTAACTGTGACGCTTTGTAGCCCGTGACTACAATGGCGAGGTCTTATTTTCAGGTTCTCGCTTAGAGTGTTATGCAAGTTTCTCCTGGAAGCCGAAGCAAAAACCTTTCATTGGGCTATGAGTCATGCACTAGTAAAGAGAGACTCCGTCGCGTTATTTTTGAGACAGACTCATTGTGTCTATTTAAGGCGCTTCATAATAAAGTCATCATGCTACAAATCACGAGTCTTTTTTCAAATATATTATTTGATGTGTGTCAAAACACACATCTTTATAACCCCATAAAACACTATTAAATCACTAAAAATACTAAAATATGAATAATTATCTTGCAAATATGTTTGTTTGGTATTTTTATGTCTTGCCGGTACTATGGATTACAAACAAAGCAAAAAACGGGTATTTACGGGTTTGTTTCGATCAAGAGTACTTAATAATCAAGATCAAGACAAAGTTATAAAAATTCCCTGAGCATGCCATTGGAAAGAGTGTGAGAAAACGAGTCCAAAGGTGCCCTCGGATTTTATTGGGCCAGCCCGTAGCCCACTTAACGGGCCGGACCAGCCCAAATGAGCCAAAAGCCCATTTAAAGCCCAAGATTAAAAGTGTTAAATCTAAATTTGTAGGTTAGTGACATCAGGGTGACGTCATGTCACATGCATGTTAAATAAATCATCCATGGTCACATGCCAAAGCACTAACATTGGGAAGGACTAATAATATTGAGCCACATGGCAAAGCAAATTGGTATTACATTTCTATAATATGCAAATTGATCAATACGGATGAGAAATAAAACGTACGAATGACGTTAATTTGAAGGACACGTGGCGCATGATGACCTGTGGATCAGGCTGCAATCCGAGGGAATGTCAAATTCAGCCAATGATTGGCTCTAATGATTAGGATAAATTTACAATGTGGCCCTTCTTGCTCCTATAAAAAGCAGCTTGCTACCCCAAATTTGATGTATTAGGTTTTGTTTTTTAAAAAGTATACTTTCGAGTTTTTTTTTAGCTTATTATTAGGATAATGTAGCTTAGTTATAAGTTTACTAGCTTTATTGTAAAGCGATCTCAGCTATTTCAATTATGTAAGAAGTTTGTTTTAGCTTATTAATGAAGTTTATGTTTGTTGCTAAAAGTGCTTATCGCTTAATTTCTTTTCTTAGGAGTGCTTATTTCTGTTTTGCTTATTCATACTCTGAGCTTATATAAATCTGAATAAGTTTCGTTATAGCTTATTTCAGATTCGATAGTTAGCTTATAGTGTTTAACGAATAGTAGATACAGAGTTTAGCTTAGTGTGCCTTGTTAAATTTTTGCGATCCAAAGTTGTTTAAGTGCTTATTTCAGTTTCTGGTAGCTTATTAATGATGTAGGTGTGCTTATTTGTTTCTGAAATCTGCTTATACATCACTTTTAAGTAGCTTAATCTAGCTTAATAATAAGTTTTGTCAAAAAGTTGTTTCATTAAAGTTGCTTATTCTTGTGTTAACTTTAGCTTTTCAAAAAGAAAAATAAAAAAAATGTTTTTTGCAAAAAGGTAGGTCACGGGACTCGAACTTGTGACCTCCCCTTCACAACATACACACCTTTACCAATCGCCCTTGGGTCTTTTTCATTTAAAGATTTGCATCATTAATTTGTTATACACACTTTTAGTTTTAAGCTTATCAGCTTATTTGATTTTTAACAGCTTATAGGTTAGAGCTTATTGTCCCCTTTTTTTTATAAACCTTTAGAATAGTGTCTAGTATTTTTAGAAATTTTTAGGATTGAGTTTAGTTTTTTTAATTTCAATTTTAGTATTATTTAGTTAAAAAAAATAGTTTTAAATAGTTAAAAAATTCAAAAAAATAATTTTTGTGTTTTATAAAATAGTTTAATACTTTTTAGTTGAGTAAATTGCATAAATAGTCCTTAAAGTTTGGCCAAATTGCATGTTTCGTCCCAAACGTTACGAAAGTGCAAGGACCGTCCCTGTGGGAAACCTTTGGTGCAAGTATCGTCCCTGTGGGGAAACCTCTGGGCAAACCTTTGGTGCAAGTATCATCCCTGCAGGGACGATACATGCACCAAAGGTTTCCCACAGGGACGATCCTTGCACTTTCGTAACGTGTGGGACGAAACATGCAATTTGGCCAAACTTTAAGGACGATTTATGCAATTTACTCCTTTTGAGTTTAGAAATTTGTATTTTGGGATTTTAGAGTTTTAATTTGTCATTTTTAGTTAATTAGTTAGTAAAATTTAACCTTTAAATAGTTTTTATTTGTTTTAAATGTCGTTAGATTTTTAAGTTGCCTTTATTTCTAGTTTAGCGTGCCTTTATGTGCTTTCCCTTTGCATTATTAGATTTAGACTCCAAAACCCAAAATATCGAATATTCAAGCACGTGATCACGAACCGAAACAAGATTTTCAGTTCACGCTTTGTCGGGATACGACATCCGAGAGATAAAATATTGTTTGTCCTCAAGCAATTTTTATATCAAACGGGATACTCTCTATAAAAGTATTTAAAATACCAAAAAAATAAAAAATAAACCCAAAAAAGAAATCGTGTTGTTAATTGTTTAATTGGCTCACCTTTAATTTAACAAACTATAAGAGAGGGTCTGTTAAGGAGGGGATCCTACGAACTTCGACCCGAAAGGAGAAGGTTTTTAAAACGCTTCGCGCTTACCCGCTCCTCCGCTTCTTTGTGCGTTTTTCTAGAGAGCTACCGTGCACCTTTGACTATCGGTTCCAAAAATATTTTTCTTATTTTTCTTTTTACATATTATTATTTTATTATTTCTTTTAATTATGTGTTATTTTCAAAATCTAAAAATATTCTCCTTTACCCTCTTATCCGTTTAATTCTTTTTCTTACCCCTCTTTATCGTTTAATTCTTTATCAACATGTCTTGGTTTTTGAGGTGCTCGTGGTGTGGAGGTCCGTTTAACGGTGGAAATTGTCGGCGTTGTACCAATGTGAGTTTCGGAGACGAGTTTGTCCGTAACCCTGATCCCATTTCTTATGATGAAACACCTGATTTTTCTTACCCACCTCCACAGCCCCAGACATACTCGTGTGAGTTATGTGGGAACGATTCTCACTATGGTTATGATTGTCCACCACGGGTACCGCTTGTCTATGAGCAGGAACCGTGCTACAATCAAAACTTTGGTGATAATTATTATCCACAAAATTCACCGAGTTTTCCACAACAATATCTTTGTTGTGAAAACTGTGGGGGTCCTCATGCGAATTTTCAGTGTCAACCGAGGAATCAGAACTTCTATGAGCCTAATCTTTGCTATAATTCTAACTCTTCCGGTTTTGACCAACCCCCGCAGTATTCCATCGATCATCAGCCTCAGAGTATTCAAGAAGACCTTAATCAGCAGAAGATGAATGATGTGCATAATGAATAGATAAATAATGATATGATTGAGTCAAGGAATGAACTTCTTAAAACTATGCAATCCTTGGGTGAAAAGTTAAATCAACAAGAGCAGGCAGCTATTGTTAGTACTCATACTCCCGAGCCTTCGCGACGTTTCAATTTTATTTATGATGATGATGACGAGGAGAGAACTATTCCTTTGAATGAAATTACTTCTCTAATTCTTGCGTCTTTTGCAATCACACCCGTCTTACCGACTATGGAGCCCGAGGACTCTCTCATCATGGGGGATGAGGATCTTAGCACTATTCCTGAAAAGGAATCAGACGAAGTAATAAAGTCTAGTGTTGAGGACCTTGTCCCAATCCCAAGTGAGTCTGAGGATACATCCAACAATGACAGTGAGTGTGATTTGCCTTTTTGTGATAATCCCGTGACTTTCTCTAATCCTCTCTTCGATTCTAATAACGATTTTACCTCTAGTGATGACGAGTCATTTCTTGAGGAGGACGTTCAGGAAGAAACTTTTAAAATTTATTCGAACCCTCTTTTTGAATTCGATGACAAGTACATCTCTAGTGACGTAAATCCTCTTTTTAATGAGGTGTTAGAGGACATCGAGAGCAAGGACTCTTATGTTTCTAACCTTGATGAGCAGGCTTTGCTAGTCACACATCTTTCCGAGCTTAATGAGGATGAGTGTTTTAACCCGGGAGGTGATGAGATCGAAGCTTGTCTTACAAGTGATTCAATTCCACCGAAAATTGATGATGCCGACTTTGATCCGGAAGGAGACATTCTTCTACTCGAGAAGTTATTAAGTGATGATACACCATCTCCTCTCCCTCCGAAAGAACTTTATTTTGAGGATCATAAGATGATTAAATCTTCTATTGCTACTCCTCCGGATTTTGAGGACGATTATTATGACTCGGAGGGAGACATTATCTATCTTGAGAGTTTGATTATTAAAGATACTACCCATAATCTCCCTCCCGAGATGTTTTTAGATATTGACCCAAAAATATTAAATGATGAACCTGATAATGAAGATTTGAAGAGTATGATCAAAGTTTTCGACCCCGGGATTCATGAGAAAATTATTTCTCTGACATATGTGAGGTTACCCTTTGAGGATCGCCATTATTTTTCCCTCACATTTGTTATCAAAATCTTTCTTCTTTTTCTTACCTATCTTGTGAAATCTCTTCTTCTTCTCTCCTCTGGGAGTGAGGACACCATTTTTGACCCCGGCATCTCCGCTTATAGTTTCTATTCCTTAGAGCCGGTGGCATATGAAAGTTCGATGATGAATTTTCCATTTTTCTGTTTCTGCCCCAAAGACAAAGGAATTCGGGGTGAGTCAAGATAGAGACTCGCACAAAAACAAGCGCTTCTCGGGAGGCAACCCGTGTTTCTATCTTCTTTTTTCTAATAAGTATGACGTGAGGAGGCTCGCCTCTTCCTTTCTCGTGTTTCGTGGTTTGTGTTTTATGTCCAGGATTGCCCGGATTATGAAGACTCTCGTGCTCGTGGTTTTGTCCATCGTTCACTCGATCTTCAATCCTTAGCATGCTTATATATGGGAATCCGATATCCTAGATCTTATTGATTAACGTTTATCTATTATCATAATTAATAAACGACTTTAGATTTGCGTAGAGACCCCGTTATATTGGATTATGCATTGATTTTAGTATGGGTGTGGCAGTCTCACATTGAGGACAATGTTTAGTTCTAGTATGGGGGGTATCTATCGATTTGATCTTACTTGCATTTGCCTTGTCTTCACGTAACCCCGTTTTGCCACTAAAAATACCAAAAATATGTGATTTTATGCCAAAATTTAAAACTTTTTCAAAAATAAAATAAGTGTTTTGATACGAATTCTTGATTTTTCGATGATAATAAGAATAAATTTTGACTTGATCGAGCATGTTGCGCTCTAGCTTGCCCCTTAACATATATAAATTTAAGCTTTTGCTAGTCTTTTATACAAGAAGCTTTAAAACGCGAATTGATCTTTACTGTATTTGAATTTAGGAAGACCATTAACCAAATCTTTTTTGGTAAGATCGTTTATGGTACCGAAGTTTAGATGTGAGAGTCTGCGGAGCCAATACCATGACTTTGTTGAAGTGGCTTTGGAGAGAAGATAAAAAGGTGAAGAAACAGCCATATCCGAAATGGAGATTGTATACAAATTGGATTCACGAGCTCCTTCAACATAATATACATGACAAACAGTGATATTGCCTTGTACATAATCGTTATAGCCTGTGATTGCTGCAAAATGATCATTTCCAAAGCGGAATGTGCCCATGAATTTCTCAATGAAATTTTTCAGCAGTGAACGATCACCAGTCATATGCTTTGAAAATACACTATCAACAATCCACAGAACGATTTGAACCACCTGCAACACATGAACAAACCATACATGGACAAGTGGACGTTTTGGCAGTGACATCTCGAGAATTTCCGATCAATAATTTAGCCGTTTCCGTTTAGTAATTTGAATTTTTAAATGTTTCAATTAACTTTTACGTTTAACCGGGAAGTTTTTCCACTTTTATCTGAGAATCGTCGCCTGGAGCGAGCCGGGACACCTATCGTTATAGTATTTTGGCAATAGCCACGTTTTTATATTTTTGGGAAATATTTAAAATTTCATAATTTTCGGTGATACCGTTATTCGTTTTGTTACTTGCGTGAACCGTGTTTCGTTTAAAAATGAGTATGCATGGAAGGCTTAAAAATTAAATCATGCAAGAAGCACTAGCACCTTAAAATATTGAAAAATCATTGCCCCCCCCCCTTTTCTAGCTCATGTCCAAACAACACTCCTTGATAAACTTTGAATGCCAATTTGAAATTCAAATACAATAAGACAAGTGCCAACTATCATTTTTCTCCTAGCATGAATTTGATTGGGAGATCATTTTGGACCCCTCTCTTTCTCTTGTCCTATTCCATGCACACACACAAACACAATTTTAGCGTGTGAAGTAAACTTTGCATATAAATACCATGTTACTTCCATTCTTCTCTTTTCATATCAAACACACACTTAGCATTGAGTTTTCTTTTCTCTCTTGCTCTCCCTAGTCCACGAAAATACATACACACATATATAAATTCATAACTTTTCATCTTTGATAAAAAAACTCTTGAAGATTTGTTGAAGGTTTGATCATTTGTATCATTCGGGTATAAGTTAAACAACGTTTGGGTTGTTCTAGTCATCAATCATTCTTCTAAACCTTCAATCTTTGTAAGTCTTAAAATCTTTTCATAACTTGTACTTTCATAATCATCTTGATGCATACATACTAGTTGTACAACTTATTTTGTAAAAACAAAGATTTTAAAACTACATAAACCTTAAAAGGTTATGCTTATGGTTCGAAAATAATAACAAGAAATATAAGGAAAGTATAGTTTTGTGATCGTGGTTATTTTTGTATAATAAAAATGCTAGCTTATAGCTTATTATGTTCGACTTATGTTAATAAGCTTTTGGAAAAGCTTATTTGATTATTTTGAGTTTAATGGGCTTATTGTTTGGTTCAGACCAACTAGAAAAGAAAGGAGAAGTATTTGTTTAGCTTATTTTGTTTCGGCTTATATATATAAGCTTACATTCTAGCTTATTTCGAAAGGACAAATGGCCAACTTATTCGGCTTAATAAATAAGCCCGAATATGGTTTGCTTGGGCTTCTAGCCACGTCTCACATACAAGACCAACGTTTTGAAAGCTTATTTTAATTATTTTGAGCTTATTGGGCTTATATTTTGGTTCGCCCAAACTAGAAAAAGAAGAAGAAATATTTACTTAGCTTATTATGTTTCAACTTATATATTGTTAGCTTATTTTCTAGCTTATTTTGAAAGGACAAGTGTTAAGCTTATTTGGCTTAACAAATAAGCCCAAATATAGCTTATTGGGCTTATAGCCGCGTCCTTTACAAGGCCCAAACACCAGAGCTTATTTTCAAGCTTATAGTGGTCGCTTATTTTAATGTGGCTTCGCTTTTATTAAGTCGTTGGTTTATTATTTTAAGGTTTGCTATCGGGACTATATGGATAGTAAAACTACATTTTGTGGAACATTAACGCGGCCAAGGCCCAACATAAATACAATACACCCAAGGCGTAAAGCTACGGTGTGGCTTATTGAATATAGTGCGTGCAAAGCTTATTTTAATAGTGTTACGACTTTGACGTATCGGTTAACTCACATTTAAACGTTGGACGTTGCGAATAATAATAGATTTTATGATGTATAGTTTGTAATTGTGAAAAGTGGATTGAAAGTAAATTGAAAGTGGTTTTAAATAAAGTCTACGACTTTGGAAAACGTGTAAACACGAACGGGTCATGCCGAAATTTTTATAAATTGTTATACTTAGAAAAATACTAGATAAGCACATGAAGGAAATCTAGATAATGCGAATTTAATAAAGTGCCGAGAAACCATATATATATATATATATATATATATATATATATATATATATATATATATATATATATATATATATATATATATATATATATATATATATATATATATATATATAGAATGAGGTTCATATGGGATAGTTCTTAAAGTGAAATAGTGTAGGAAGCCAATAGTTGCATGCCATGTGGAATTCATGTATTTAATTTAGTGTGATGTTTTGTGAAAATTAAAAAGGGCAATATAGGTATTTTAGAATTCCCCTTTTATCTCTAAAAAACCTTAAAATATGCACTCTTTCTTCAAAAAATCAAAAAAACGTCATTCTCCCTCACACCACCACTCCATCAAAAAACAATGAACACGACAGTTCAACGATTACTTGAAACCACCATCTACGATTTTATGTTCATGCCTTCAGTTCACGATTTGATTTCAAATAGTCACTACAAAATGGGCACAATAATCGAAGACTCCAACATGTCATCTTAGATCCAAACGTTTTCTTCCAGAAACTTTTAATAATTGGTTCATGTGTAACAAATCGTTATGTTAGGTATCATTGTAACGACTTTATGATTCTTTTATGTATATTTATGATTCTTTCATGTATATGTATTAATGATTCTCGTGTATCAATATAATGTTGTGATTGAGGCATAACTTTATCAATTATATTAATTCCTATAAAAGATTTTAATGTATACTTTGTTGTAATTTTATGCATTGGGTATTAATTTTTGAATTTTTATATTAGTATATCAGTTATATGCTTCTGTATCATTATAAAATATAGTAGTCTAAAAATGATGATACCGATGTTGTAACTTGTAAGCTTGTGGTATCATAAAAAAATAATGTATATCAATATTCGTATGTCACGTATCGCCACAAAACGCTAGCTTTAACTTTTAACTTGTCAAAGTGTAAAAAAACAGTTTTGTCATGTATCAATTTATAAGCAATTTTCATAATTATGTTGATAAAGAAAACTAAGAAACGAAGTGCTGGTAGCGTGGAATGGTGGAAAGATTGGTATACGAAATTTGCCACCAATTTTGATTATATTACCAAAATGTCATTTTGTTTATTTAATTTAATTATATTAACATGATACATCTAACGGTTTAGATCGCTTCCTATTCTTCTTACTTTAAGCTACTATTTTACGATAACCTCCCCCCCTCTCTCTCTCTCTCTCTCTCTCTCTCTCTATATATATATATATATATATAAATATATATATATATATCATATATTATATTATATATAATATATATATATTTTATATATATTAAATATTTTTTCTTATAATTTATATATGTCTATATAATTAATATACATCCTATTATTCAAGGGCTGTCAAGATTGCGATCCCACCTGGGATCGTTTTTGTCTTTGCAAGATCGAGATCGTAAGATCGGATCGAGATCGTAAGATCCTACCAATTTATCATGTTCTGTAGCAAGGATAAACGAGTCAAAATATTTTATTTCTACTCATCATCAAATATAAATTGATATAATTCTCTTGAAAATGTCAAGTTAAAATTTTAAAATATCAAAGTACTTAAGTAAAACACAAAAAGTCAGTTTCAATCGTCACTTTCATGATTTAGCGAATAAAAATTACATACATGCGTAATAATGTCTCAAAACAAAGAAATTCACTAGTATCACTTACAATTAAGCTATCTGAATTATAAAAATTAATGGGTTAATAGTTAAAATTTGAAAACGGTAAAAGGAAAAACAAACAATTACTGTAAGAAATTTTTTGCTTAAGGAACACTAGACATAAGAGAAAAACCCTAATTGTTTCTGTAATTTCAATTTGGGAAAAGTAGATTAATTAGAGTTTTATTGATTTAAAAAATTAGGATTGAAACGTAATATTGTTACCGTGTATCAACAGTCTCGTAATTGGTCTTTTTAGGTCCTAAAAAAAGTAATGGGCTAGTAAGTATGTAAGTCAATAAGTTGTTACTTGGTAATTTGGGTAAACACTAGTATCGAAGCTGATCTACGATCTTACACGCGTTTCGATCCTTTGCGATCTACACGTTCTACATATTTTATCATAGTGAAACAGTAAGATCGTACGATCTTACGTGTAAACTCGCGAGTTTGACAACCTTGCTATTATTTACTCTTTTTACCTACGAAAATATTTTAATTACTATACGATCACAAGCGTTAATTTTTGTAAACATATTATCAAAAGTACACTAGTATATGCTTATGCATTATCTGTAATTCGTTGTTACTCCGATATTAAACCAAACCCTCATTTCATAGGTTGTCTTTGTGAACCGTCGTTCGTTATCATGTGATTTTATTCTAGACTATTCTTCTTTAATTCACTAATCGAGGTGAGTTCATAGCCCTACTTTTTAACTTGTTTTTAATAATTGTTTTATAATTTGGGGTGAGAAACATTGCTTGTTTTTAAAACTAAACACAAGTACTATACGTGAGAAATTCCCCGTTTACATGTTGCCTAAGTAGTGTTTAGACCACTATTGCTCGAATTGTCATGGACTGTTAATTTCTTCACCGGAGGACCGGTTAAGGGAGCGCGACTGAATAAATAGATCTATTGGGACTACTTATCCCTATCCGGGTAAGAAGCACTTAGTAGTTTGAGATTTCCAAGGACTAACGGATATATGTCATGTCGAAACTAGTTAGGTGGTCTTTGGTCAGACACCTATAGGGCAAGTTTTTTATAGCACTGTACATGCTATCTTTCAGTATTAGCTTCGGTGTCATGAGCTTAGTGTAACGTAAATGCCTCTTTATGTGAAGTTGTATCTCCTATAACTGTCGCATACGTTTTGATAATCTTGTGGTCCATAATATTAACATTTGAACAAAACCTATGAATTCACCAACTTTATGTTGACGTTTTAAGCATGTTTTTCTCAGGTGCTTAGCATGGATGTCGTTGCTTGATCTATATGAAGTCTAATTGCCCAAACCAGTTTTCCGGATTTTATCTATGATTATCTTAAATACCGTTGTTGAACTTATTTAAGCTTTTGCATTTTAACTTTTTTAAATTTGATCGATGTAAACTTATTATTATTTTGAATTTATGCATCGGTGTTTATTTTTAAAACGTACCCTTAGAGGTCGTTCTTTATGATTTGTACTTGAGATATCCAGGAACGTCATGCCTCCAGACACGTATTCCATCCAGGGCCCGTCTGGGGGTGTGACAGATTGCTATCAGAGCCAAGGTTATAGAGAACCAGGTAGTATAAACTAGGTCTGGACTTTAACTAGTATGTGATCCTACGTGATTATGTGCCTTACGTAACCCTATGTATACATACTACGTAGATAATATATACGTAATAAATACTAAGTATATCTAATATTACTATAAGTATTCCTTATTTCATCCCATCATGACGTACTCGATGACCCGTGCATTCATTCTTTCATTTTGCATTCATCCAGTTACCCATTCTCCCGATCATATGTTGCATCATGCATGGTTGATATAAAGATGATTTAGATAAACTTTGCTTGTGCAAGTCATGGCTATCTCAGTGATCTCAGTTTCATCAGATTCATCTAAAGATGATTTAGATAAACTTTTACTCGTTTTGAATAAATGTTTTATAACTTTGGGGTGAGAAACACTGCTTGTTTTTAAAATCGGACACAAGTACTTTCATGAGAATTTTTTCCTGTTTACGTGTTGCCTAAGTAGCGCTAGACCTCCTATTGCCCAAAACTATCAGGAACTGTTAATCTCTTGATCGGAGGACCGGTTGAAGGAGCGCGAGTGAATAAATAGATGTATTAGGACTAATTATCCCTATCCGGGTAAGTCGCACTTACTACCCACGGGTCACCCAA
>BQNB010062514.1:0-36049 GCA_026074375.1 Tanacetum coccineum | reverse complement strand
TTCGATGAATGGAAATCAAACAGGTTAGGCAAATCGATTAGATGAGTGGATCTTGGATCTTGAAGATGAAGAGGATGAAGACCTCATGGATCTAGGGTTTTGTGTGTGTTTTTTGTTTTTCATTCATTTTTAGTTCCGTAATTATCTAAAAAACAATTAGCCACTAACATGCTTAATGACCATGATGTATGCATATATCCTTGTAGATATGGATTACAACATATGCAACCCATGGTTACATAAATAATACTAGTAGTGTACAATTATGCACACGTACAAGGAGCTTCACAAAGTGGTGGGTGGGTCAACGACGATATACTCCATTTTTATACTCATTAAGTAGTAATATTTCCAATGTTGGACAATTAACAGGTTTGAATGTTACATTTTTAACGACCGTTATTTTATTATTGCATCGTTAGTCCTTTATATTAACGAGCGTTTGTAATTAACTCAAAATTTGAATTTGTTAAAAAAATTATTTTCTACTTATTTTTAAAACTTATACACGTTCTAATACACATATTTTTATACACGTTTTTATACATGGTTTCATACACGTTTTTATGCACACATTTTTATACACGATTTTATACGCACATTTTTATGCACATTTTTATATACAGATTTTTATACACCTTTTTGTACACACATTTATATACACGTTTTTTTACATGCTTTTATCCACGGTTTTATACATACATTTTTATACACATTTTTATAGACACGTTTTATACACACATTTTTATACACATATTTTTATACACGGTTTTTTTACACACGATTTTATCCATGTTTTAAAAAAATGCATAGAAACATGCATAAAAATGTCTCTATAAAAACCCGTATAAAATGTATGTATAAAACATGTTAATTGTCCAACATTGTAACAAGAAAAAATGTGTCTATAAAAACCTGGATAAAAATGTGTCTAAAAAACCTGAAACCTGTATAAAAATGTATCTATAAAAACTTGTATAAAAATGTGTCTATAAAAACCTGTATAAAAACGTGTCTATAGTAACGTGCATAAAAACGTGTCTATAAAAACCTGTATAAAAATGTATGTATAAAAACCTGTATAAAATTGTATGTAAAACACTCGTTAATATAAAGGACTAACGATGCAATAATAAAATAACGGTCGTTAAAAATGTAACATTCAAACCTGTTAATTGTCCAACATTGGAACAAGATTAAAGATCGATACCTTAAATTGAGAAGAAAAAAAGACCGATACCTTTAATTGAAATTGATGATGAGTACCTTTTTATGTGATTTGCCCTGAAATAAACATTGCAACAAGAAAAAAGATCGATGCCTTAAATTGAGAAAAAAAAGACCGATACCTTTAATTGAAATTGGATCAAAGATGGGTACCTTTTTATGCGATTTGCCCTGAAATAAACAATACCTTGAAGTGAAAATCATTTTTTTAATTTACTATTTGTTCGAGCTCGAGCTTTATGCTCGTTTAGTTAACTTTAATTTTTTTAAGTTACTCGAGCAGCTCGTTTTTCAACTCGAGAGATCGAGCTCGATAACCATTTTCTGCCTAACCAAGTTCGATCATGCAATTCAATTCAAATGGTTAAATAAGATTTTAGTTAACTTAACTAAACTAATGAAAACCCAAACGTGGAGTTAATTTTCTTTTAGACTCCTCGAGTTCAAATTTTAATTGGGAACAAGTGAAGCCAAGCCATTTTTAATATAAATGGGTGGGGCTTTTCTTTTTTGAAGTTTCTCAGCTTTGAAGGTTTTCCACTTAATCGATGTGGGATAAACTAGTATACTCATATTACAATTTTGTTTCTCATCTTTGTTTTTCTCATTTCTAACTTTATATTTTATTTTTAGTGTAAGGAGTTTTAGTTAACAAATACTATATAATTATCCTTTTATGTTTTTTTCTAAATCACAACTATACGAAAGTATTATAATTTCTACTGCCTTTAAGAATTTAACTTTAACGATTTCTAATTCCGCAATTGAACAAAAGTAACATAAATTTATATACATTTACGATCTTATAAATAGATTGAGTTATTATGTTGTTTCATTTGTTCGTAACAAGTGTCACAAAAGTCGTGCTTCGCCATATTTGTAAATTAACAGGGGTGTTTATCGTAACATATTTGATTTGACTTACATAATATGTCAATATCTGATAAACTCATAAGCTTGTTTTAATTCTTATGTGCTTATTTACTTTACCTCATATGCTTATATAAGCTACAAGCTCATGTTGATAAATTCATAAGGTATTAGTTAAAGATACATTTATCATAGTTCAAAGAGCTCGCAAGTCCATTAAATAAGCTAATACATCTGCACCCATAAAAAATATATATGTTACAAATTAGCGGATAACACTATAAAGTCGCATCTTGATCAACAAGGTTTATATTAGTTTTGAATACAATTGAAAGTTGCGATTGTCATATGCTTATAATAGAAAGGGATAAAATGAAAATAAGTAATTAAAACATTGAAACAATGTTATTACGACATAACTGTAAGGTATTGGTAGTCACCCACATAACCTTTAAAACATGTGCAGCGAGAAATAAACGAGTAAAGGTCATGCAAAGAAAAATCCTAATTACATATCTCATAATTAGATATCTAACCTTAACCATTATAGGTGTAAATGGTGTTTACATAATTACTACTTGTCCATTATTTCCTTGAACTACAAGTAATCTTCTAGTTGTACGAAATCATCTTCTTGATCTTTTTTACACCTTTAGTAAACGATTATGGCTTCATGGAGAAAATAACTTTGTTGGTTGCGTCAAGTATCCACTAGTATTACACATGTAGATCTAGGGTTAGATCATATGCACATTTGTCAATTTGGTCGTCGACTAAGTGTTAGAGGAATAGTTATAACTCTATTTAGGGATACTTTGTATTTATAAGATACTATGAATTTCTTTATAACAACTAGGACTCCTTGTAACTAACCATAAGGATATGAGTTTGACAATAAGTCATACTCACCCCATCCTTACATTAGGGAGGTCGACTGAAACCCCAACACCCATTAGGGTTTATGATTTTTTATTTTATATACTTAATATATTTATCTCATATAAATATATACAACCTTGGATAATTGTCGTTTTACCTCATCTAATATATTATTTCATATTCTTATTTCTTAATCATTTCTATTTCATTTTGTATCTCTTTTTCTCATTCTGACTTGTCTATTTTGTTTAGTGTGCATCGATATGACCCATCAACATTTTTATGAGTACTAGTTATGAAAGACATATTTTTTAAGATTCCAACATGAAAGAAATTTCAAAATATCATGTAAGCCACTAAGGCATATGTAACAAAAATTTTATATAAACACGAAACATCCTATTTATGATTATTTAGAATATACAACATAAACCGAGATAGTATAAAGAGGTATTATGTCGTCTATTTAGTATTCAACACCTAACATGTATATGAAAGTCATATGGTTTTAAAAAAATCATTTGGTGAAACACGAGTATATGTCATATTAGTCCAAACGTAATATGGCATATGTGTATGTTTGTTTGTGAGTATACAAGCAAAATTTGTATACATACACATATACGTTCATATAGATCGATGTCACTTCTAACCATTATGTGAACCGATGGGCATGTCTATTAGTAACTATTAGATATGAGTAACTATTAGATGACAAAATCCTTTTGTGGTTGTAAATATCATCTATTATTTTCTTAATATTTAGTTTTTGATCGCATTATTGAGTTGTTTAAAAAGCAATTAACTTACATATAAGATTTGATTAATTTTATATAATAGAAAGATAGTATCTAAACTTTAAGATTGCATGATACTGCCTAATACTACTCTAAAATAATCTTTTGAAAATACTAGGGCGATGTTCATTTTATAATGGTACAACTAGTCAGCATAATCAAATATCTACAAACTGTTATTAAAATGGACATGTATTTGATAATGAAATTGTTATCTAAATGGTGTAATAATTTATTAAATATGTATAATTTTATCAACTTTAGAAATATAATAAATTACTCGTATATCTTTAAGATTGTTTTTACATGTACTTAATATAGTGCTAATGTGTTAAAATGTTTCATAGTAAATAAAAGAGTAGAAACATTATTGTATGATTTGTATCCCACATGAAAAGAGGGAGGAAAGTGAAGAAAGAAAGTAAGCTATATAAATAAGTGTCTAAGGAAACAAAAGAGATGAACTTGATATATATGGCTTTATGCTAATAAACTTTGACAAATTAAGTTATGCAATTAACTTCAACTATAATATTAGCATTTCTTGAAATTTCTATAATATAATATCTTAAAGCTTGTTTAGCTCGATTAGCTTGTTCGACTCGTTTAGCTCGTTCGAATCGAATAAGAGCTTTCGAACGAGCCAAGCAAAATATTAGATTTATAAGCTCGACTCGTAAAACTTATCGAGCACCATTTCTTGTTCGAACTCGAATCGAGCTCGATAACTTTGAAGCTCGACTCGAGATAAACGAGCTCGTTAAAAGCTCGACTCGTTAACACCCCTAGAATCGGATAGGAACAAAAAGTACGATCACACAATGCTAAAAATAATAATATTACTGTAATATATTAATCAATTACAGTTACAAACAAGAAAAAAATATCCATGCACAATGATACCCGGCATAGTAGAATAAAAACGTCGACAGACACAGGGAGAGAGGTGTTTTGGCTAGGGCGAAATAAGGGCTTATATAGAATTGTGATATTTATTTTTGGTATATATGGAATTGCTTTTATTATATTAGGTAAATTACAATGTTGGTTCCGTTACTTCATCTCGTTTAGGTGTCAACAAATTTGTTTTGCATATTATCAGACATTCATATGAGAAGCGAAAAGTGGACAGGAAATGGCGGGAAAGCGTTCGAAAGTGGTTAAAATGGCCTTATGCCAAACAGTACTAAATAATTACATATATCATGAGGTTTAGACTACACCTTGAAAGAATTTGAGAAAGCAATTTTTTGCAACAAAAAAATACTAATCATTACGAGCATACCTTTCATAGTTGAAAAGAAATTCAAGAGTCTTTTGTTGGCTAGTTCAATTTGCAGTTGCTTTTTAGAATAAACACTTATTTTATCTTCTACAATTTCACAGAGCTGAATATGTAGAAAATGATATGAATCCTAAACGGTCATTAAAGACTAAAGCATCTGATATTGAAGAATTATCGCAGCCCAGTCTCAGGTTCGCTCTAAATTTTATCCGACATGGAGTTTCCAGCACATTCTGTAGATGAAGCAGAGTATTTATGTGACCAGTGACGAATTTTTGTCAATGCCAGTGTGTTGGACTATGCATGGAAATAAAGCATGCTACGAAAATTGTGCTCAGTTATAAATTTTAGCAGACCATGTATACTTGAACACTTGAATTGATGTATGATTCAAGTAAACATAAAAGTACAAATAAAATTGTCCCGCAGTAATGCGCGGGCACCAAACTGCTTGTATATATACTAAAGACAACTAAATGTTGTCTACACAAAAACCTGTGTACTAGAACAACCCTTTTTATGGGTATTTTTTTTGAAACTTGTTTCTTAATCCCACATTGGTAAAGTAAAGAAGTTTTACTTACTTATATACTACGTGATTGAATAGATTGTAATTATATACTAATCTTTTATACTAAAAGATTGAGCCCTGATCTCCAAATCTAAACCAGGGTTTAAAACCTCTATAAAACACACACATTCCAATCATCTCAAATTCATCAGAAAATCAAAAAATCAAAATCAATGCCTCCAAACCATGTGAGAAAACCAAAACTTGAAAAAATTGAAGATGATGTTATTTATCTTCAAAAAAGTAAGCTTTTTTATTTCTTTTGTTAATTTTAATTTTAATTTTTTAGAATTAAGATGGTTATGTATTGATATCTAGATGGTTATCTTAGATTGAATCATTTTTTAGTTTCGTGATTAACTCATGGGTTATGGTTCAGGAAGTATGGTTCAAGGAGTTTTGTTTAAAAGGTTGAATCTTTGTAGCTAATAATTCAGTTCCATTTGAATTAGCATTGTACCTTTCAGACATAAGCTAGGTGTCTCTTTCCCTTCTTCCCAGTCCACCTAAAACACACTCACCTAAAATACCCACTTTTCACCGCCCAAAACACACACTTCATTCCAATAGCACAAGAGTCACCGCCATCCCAAGCCCTCTTCTCCTGCAATAATCACCATTGTTCACCAACATCCGATGTACCTCCACAATCTGCTTATTAATATACATGCTGTTGAGGTCTCCTCGATCAGCCTAGTTATGTAAAGCCTCAATTTTTTTTCACAGTCGTGTTTATTGTGTAAAATAGAAGTTGTGAATTGTTTTTGTACTTTGAAATTTGATTTTTATGTTTATGCAGCTAAGTTGTTTGTACTCTAAAATTAGAGGGCATGGGGAGATATATCTTCATTAGAGGCGTGTTAGTTGTTTTCAGGTATTTTGGTACTTTTATCCAGAACTTATTGTTTCACAAGTAGTAGTTCGTTTTTTAGTGTCACAGTCGGGATTTACTATGTTTTTTAGTTTGTTCAACCTGGGACATGGTTGTATGGGCTTAAATATGACGTCACTTTCCAGAAGTTAGTTTCATGGCCGAGTGGAAACCTGTTTAACTTGGTGGCCGGGATTTTAAGGTAAATGCTTTTATATTATGTGATCTTATACGATCCAATGCGAATATATTGGATTGAAAGACAATAATCAATCAAAATCACCAGCAAGCCCATCAATAACATTACTACATCTCCAAACTAAACTAACTAATAGAAGTAAAGTACTTTAACCCGGATTTTTGTTGCAAATATGGTTGCGGCATCAGGAAACATCAGTTTGCGTCTCTTTCCTTGCACAGGTACACATTGACCACTCATTTGCATGAATTGATCATTTGATTACGAGTCCATGTTATGCTAATACGTAAATAGATCTGAATACAATGTTATGCAGAGAAGCAGGCTCTTTAGGAAGTGAGTTCTGAGTTTCTAGATACCTGAGTGAACCCTGTTGTTTGGGAAGCATGAACAAACAGACGAATGGATTTAGATATTGGACCAGATTCTGTGGAGACATTCAATAAGCATTGGAGAACACCCAAAAAGTCATCTGGAATTAAGAGTGTCCGAATTTGACAAGTTTGTAATTGGAACTGAAGTGCATTTCATATAGCATCTTTATCTGTTATTGCCCTTTAAGAACCATGTAATGATCATTTTGGTTATTGTGAATTGCAATCAGTTGCAAACAATTTTTGAATATACAAGCTGAATGCACATATGATTTGGTAAGATAAGTGAGTTACAATGGGAACCAACCGCAACGCGACTAAGTTAGCCCCCGCCGCAACGTATGGTACGCAATCAACAATTAGATACAACACGTGTGCAATGCACAGGTGTATGCCTTAGTTCGCATACTTTATCCAAACCATGGCTTTCGTTAATAACCTGTAGACCTAATGGTTAGTTTTGCCCAAACGACCGTTACAACGACACATTTGCACTGAACATTCTCTAAATGGAACTTAGCGTGGACTGTCACAAAATACATTACGTGGTTTTAAAAAAAGTTGAAAAATCCCCAGTTAACTAATTCACACCGGTTAAATTGACGTGCCCAACTTAGCTACCGCAAATCTTACGACATTTTTATACAGTGATCAAACATACACGTCAAACTCAAATACCCCACTACAATTGTGTGGGTAATAACCCATCAAACAAAGGGATCAACATTTGACAAAATCACTATGCAAGCGACCATTATACGCACACCATGCGAAAAAACAATTGACACAAGCCGTGTGCAAAGCACGGGTCTGCATATACTGTAATGCTATACAATCTGAAATCTAGCAAATATGAGAATAGAAAATACAAAAAAAAACCAATGCATTTTTGTTGTATCTTGCCTCATTTATTGTTGATTCATTATGGAACTCAATATAACATTTAACATAAAGTATTCCAATAGACTGTCTTTTCACTATCTGCACTATGTAACTTATCAATTAGTACACTCATGATTCCATTCTCATAAACAGGGAAAGTGAGATACAGATCATACACATCCATGGACACAGGTACACTGGAGTTGCAAATCTTTCTGAATTCTTAATGGCTACGCATACTTATAGTCATAATTGTATTCATGTTGCAGGACTTACAAAAAAACAGATCGACCATTCCAACTTCACAGATTTGCTGCAAAACGCGTTCAGAATTGATTCAAATCCATAACCAGGACAAATTGAAGAAGTACAGAGTTTCTGTGGCCTTAGGTTAACAGAAACACCTCTCAGGTTATCAGGTATGCCCACACGGCCACTTTTTCATTCAACGTATAAATAACACCCCATGGAAGACACATATAGGAAAATAATAGATTGTTACAATTACAGTTACAGGAACAGATCAATTACTATTGCCAGATACTACTACAATCAATACTACCCAAGTAGCAGGACCGTCAACCTGCAAGTATGCATCTACACGCCGACCACGGAAATCAGCAGGTTTTCATTCTATACAATTTCACGATACCTAAATTTATATACCCAATTGACGCAATGACAAACAAGTGTTAGCCACAAAAAATCGTAACTTTGGTTGGTTTTTCAGGGCCTTTGCATTTGCGTCCAGCCCCAAAAAAAACCACAAGAAAATGCAAACAAACCTCTTGCAGGGTACTTTTTGCACATCATTCATATTCTATAATTAAAGCAAATTCTTATATACAAATTTAGTAACTAAAAATCCAGCCTCACCATACCCTCATTGTAAAACATAAATACATCTATTTACAGCTGTTCCAGCCACTTGCCATAATATTGGCCCTCCTACACATACCCCAATGCCGAAAACTGCAATGCTACCATGTGGAATAAGACAGAGAAGAAAAGTCAAAAAACCGTGTCACCCATCATTTTCACTATGTCCAAGGAGGTAAAGTACTGCTTCCACGATTCAATACCGCAACCTCCACCCTTAAATACCTTCTCAGTCTAAATATCGTCAGCAGCCAAAATTTCGAGATCAGATTAGAGTGTACAATAGCATGTTCAGCTTCACGTCCTTCGGAGCAAAAATAGACCATTCTATTAACACAGGTCGGGCACCATACACATTCAGGATAAACGGGCAAAACTATCATCGCATGGGGTCCCTACTTCCTCCAGAAGGGCATGGCCCGCAAAGTTTGCACAAGCTTTATTTTTTTATAACGCATAATGAAGTTAGGGAATCGAACCAAGAGCTTTCATTACAAAGAAACAAGTGAAGGCTTTGATGAACACATAGTTGCGATGTAATCCAAATGTGGATCATATAGTCAATAGCCAAGGCCTTCGACATGGAAAAGATTGGTCCCACCGCACATAAAGTTCAAAAAACTTCCATCGCTTTATTACATAGCGGGAGCGTGAAGACACCAAGACAGTTCAACCCCCTACCGTGTCTGAAGTGGCAGCTCTAACCGTAAATGATTTCAGAGACGAGCTTCCTACAAGAGACATCATTGTAACCGGCAAAGACAATCGCCCAAAGCGAGTCTCTGAATTACACCCTTCATACATGGCTCTCCAATATCCTTTGTTGTTTCCTTATGGGGAAGACGGGTACCATGATCAAATACTGTATCACACAAACACAGGGACAAGAAAAACCAAACGGGGGTACGTGATAATGAAAGAATACTACAGCTACATAATCCTGCAACTTCCTAAAAGAAAGTAGTACATTGTTGAGGGAGGGCGGCTGTTCCACAAATATTTATAGACCATACAACTGCAGTTGAAGAACAAAGACTCAACTGGACCAGGAATAATCAAGATGCATTGCGCGTAGAGCTATAGCACAATCTGTGTGACGCAGTCACACGAGGGGATACAAGTATATGATGCAGAATTATCAGGATGCGATGGCTCTATGCCAGACATACGGCAATCCGGATTTGTTCATCGCATTTACTTCCAACCCCAAGTGGCCAGATATTTCAGAAATGTTCGCTTATTTCCCGGGGCTGAAATCACATGATAGACCGGAAATAGGCACGCGTGTTTTTAAAATAAAACTGACTGAGCTCTTAGATGATCTCACAAAAAAGCATGTCTTTGGTGAATCACGCGGAGGTAACATACACATCAACAACCTCTAAAATAACATCCTCTTTAAAACATTTTAAACTTTAATCTAACATATTACTTCAATTCATGTGGCAGTGGTGTATGTCATTGAATTCCAAAAATGGGGCCTACCACACACACATATTCTATTATGGTTGGAAGATCACTGCAAATGCAAAACACCAGCTGACATAGATGACATCATTTCCACAGAGCTCCCATCACCAACAGATGATCCAGATGCATACAAAACTGTCACAAACTATATGTTACATGGACCATGTGGAAAGGATGCAAGAAACGTGGCATGCACTACCGAAGGGAAATGTACAAAACAATTTCTGGCTCAAACCTTCCTCGATGAAGAAGGATACCCACATTATCGCAGAAAGGATAATAAGGTGACATTTAAAAAGGGAAAATTCACATATGACAATAAACATGTCGTACCCTCACGATAAGAACACAGAACCGTCATCTGCTACTAAAATACAGATGCACACATCAACGACGAATGGTGCAATAGATCAAAGCAATGCAATACATATTCAAGATTTAAATAAAGTCCATACAGAGCCACGATGTGTTATCGAAAGATTGGGAAAAATGGAACAGCTGTGGCGAAACAAAAGGTTTTGAGATAATGAAATCAAAAACTATCCTGAATAGGCAGGATATCTTATCTCCTGTGACCGTTGGCGCTTTTCTCATTGAATAACCACTAACTCATACCTACAGTCCATGCAACTTAGCATCCACTAGCCTAACCAAAATTGCTAATAACAGTGCGGGATTCCGGAACAAAATACCAGCTCTGTTAGAAAAAGGAAGGTATCGACATCACAATGTTCACAGATTGGTTTGAACTGAACAAACATGATCCCGCAGCAAGAGCCCATACTTACGCGGAGATTCCAACGCACTATGTTTGGCATGAAAAAGAAAAACTTTGGAAGCAAAGGAAACAGAGGAAATGCATAGGCCGAATTGGTTTACTCACCCAGCTTCCGGACGATACTAATCCTTGAAAGCTCCTCAATGTGGTTAGGAGGAGTGCAGAGCATTAAACAACTTAAGACGCTTACAAGCAGTTATATGACAACATTCAAAGAAACCTGTTTTTGCCTATTGTCCAACTAAATGAAGACAAGGAATGGACACACGAAGCTATTTCAAAGCATAAGCCTCTGGCATTATGCCCCACAACTACGGGACATATTTGTGATAAGTTTGTTGTTCTGCGATGTCAGCAGGCCACAGTCAAACTGGGAAGAAAAATTGAAAACACTGTCGCAAGGATATCCTCCAGAAAAAACGTAAGCATTTTTGAACTATCCAGGAGTTACTTACAGACGGAGAACAGATCCGCAACTATTGCCTCATGGAAATCAAAGAATTATTACATAAGTATGGTAGGTCTCTAGTAGACTATAAAGATTTGCCCCAGTCGGACCCAAGCTTACTGACAAACATGGACAATCGTTTGATTAGAGACGCCTTGGATTTTGACATCAAAAAAAGCAAGGCCGAACATGAACAACTGCATTCACTGTTAAATCCAGAACAACGAGTAATCTATAAAGATGTTGTCAAATTGGTCCATAATAAAAAAGGAAACTTTTATTTTATTTATGGACTAGGGGGGACGCGGAAGACTTTTTATACAAGACAATAATATCAAGGTTAAGATCAGAGCGTAAGATTGTCCTCGCGGTCGCATCTTCAGGTAAACTATTTCGCCCAAATAAACACCACTTAGTCTCTAATACACAACACATTTCAACACTACATACTTACTATTAAACATATGCTAAACCACGCTGTTTATTTATACGTGTAGGAATAGCATCGTTACTCCTTCCGGCAGGCAGAACTGCTCATAGTAGATTTGTTATGCCGCTAGAGCTAATGGAGAATAACACGTGTGGAATAAAACAAAACATACCAATATAGCGAGCTTGCAGAGCTAATGCAAGAGGTTCAGCTAATCATTTGGGATGAAGCCCCTATGACTCAAAGATATGCTTTTGAGGCCTTAGATATAACCTTAAGAGATATATTGGGATTCAAGGACTCAGAAAGAAGGCAACAAATTTTTGGGGGCATGACCGTGTTACTGGGAGGCGACTTCAGACAGATTTTACCAGTCATCCCAAAGGCTAAAAGACCAGAGGTGGTCCAGGCTTGCATAAACAGGTCCGAGCTGTGGAGATACTGCAAGGTTTTCACACTTACGCGCAACATGAGAGTCAATGAATATTCTCCAAATGGGGAGATTGATACTTCAAAACAAGAATTCAACCAATGGGTTCTGGCGGTCGGCAATGGCACTCTACCAGCAAAAGTAAAAGAAGGGGAAGATGAGCTAACATAGATTGACATCCCAGAAAAGTTCTTGATAAAAACATGGGATTGCCCTATTCGGAAAATTATAGAGGAAACATATCCTGATTTTACTTCAAGACGGACTAACGACGGATACCTCAAGGAGAGGGCAATTCTAACTCTAAGAAATGAAGACACAGACGCAATCAACAAATACATGGTTAAAAATTTACCGAGAGAAGTTGTCACCTACAATAGTGCAGATAAAATCTGTAAGGCGTCCACAGACAATATAGACCAACATCAACTATACCCTATTGAGTTCTTAAATTCCTTAAATTTCCCCGGTATGCCACCACATGAATTGTGTTTAAAAAAAGAACTCCCTATCATGCTCTTACGGAATCTAAATCCAAGCCACGGACCATGCAATGGAACAAGATTAATCATCATTGATCTTGGTCAATTTGTTATTCACGTAAAAATCCTAACAGGCTCACATATAGGCAATGAGGTGGTCATACACAAGATCATACTCACATCGGCTCAATAAAAATGGCCATTCGTGCTCAAACGAAGGCAGTTCCCAATCAAGCTGGTTCGTTGATAGTATACACTTAAAATACACAAGTAAGAATCAATGATAAAAAGATTCCGGAAGAGATATTCCCGGGTCGTATGTCCCAACGAGGCTGCAATTGAAAATTATCCTGGTTTGATGAGAAATTGACTGATGGAGAATATATGATGGAAACACTGATATAATTACAACTAAAATTAATTAAATAAAATCTAATTTATTCTACGGGAAACAAATATAGGAAGTGGAGATCTTAAAAACTACGGGTCATAATCCTAAATTTCAATTCTCCATATATACTTATAGAGGCACTACATAGATGGCACAAACATACAGCTCACGTACACATTCAATGCCACATGCTACAAGGAATGTACACTACCACAGACTTATCCAAACAACTAATACATATACGTACACATTCAACGCCACTTGCTACAAGGAATGTTCACTACCACAAATTTACTCAGACACATAATACATACATGGACCTACTCATTGGAATTGCTTAGTAAATACCATAGGTTGAACACAACCTAATGCACAAAACATACAAATCCTACACACCATTTATATGCCCAAGGCAGCTTCATTTAACGGCTTTCTACAAATAGTTTAAAATATACACAACCATACTCCAAATTGGATTCAACAGTGAACTCATAAACTAACAAAATACAGATAAAATGACAAGACTACCTAACCTTCACCAACAGCACACCAGCATACTCACTTCAAACTCAGCCAACTGGACAAAACACCATGCATAATGAACCTACTCAAATAAACACAAACACATTACTAGCCAACTAAATAAACTATCTAATTTCTATCCTGCAATTTCACAGAGTCAAATAAAACATCATATAAACACTAAACCTGTTACAACGAAGTCTACGCAGACAACCCATAAAACAAACTGAACGAAAACATAATCCACCCCCACCACCTTATGAAATTTAGCAACAATTACACAAGCGGCCTACAACCAACAATTTAACAATCATCAACCCAGAAATTACCCTCTGAACTTCATAAATAACGCCACCCATTCGACCCAATACTAGGTCTACGCATTAAAACCAAAACCAAATTTCAACAGACAACAACAAAATTATAACATTCAATGACCCCAAACAACACCTTAGCTTTAACACAAACTGAAAATATGTAAACACCAAAAAACCATAAAAACATGCAACAATGCAGAAAAACCACCAACAACCAACTCAAGGACAAACGTATAACTCTAAACATGGAATACAATTGAATCGTTGTAACAAACTGATTTACAAAACCTACATCTCAAAACAAACTCCTTATACACAAACAACAACGACAAAAAAATGGCCGGCATCTACCTACAACATGATGTCAACTAAATTACTAATCACGATATCCATCATATGAACAACACAACAACTCTCAAAAGTGCATAACATCATCTAAAAAATCAAACTCATCCAACATAACTAACTAACACTAAAAAATGGAAAACAAAAGAAAACATAATTTAACAACCAGCACAAACACATTATTGTTAATAAAAACCAACATTTTTGCTTCCATTAACAAAAAAACCATACAGGTTTCAACTTTCATAGAAACATAAACCAGAAACAAAATCTAAACATTAAAACCAACCTAAACATTCAAAAACCTAAACAAACATAAAAGGGGACCAACATAGCAAAAGACAACCATCCCCTTCATTTGCCATTATAACTTCAGCCACCCATCGCCTCCAATTGACCTTCTTTCAACATGATCTCTTCCTCTGCATCAGTAATCAACACATTCACACCAGCCAACTTTGCGGATATCATCCCTGAGCCCTATCAAGGTGTCAAACACTTCGCCAGGATCATCAAAAGCTTCCATCTCAGCAACCAGGGCAGTCAACTGACCAATCCTATTCCTAGAAGTTTCTGCCTCTTCACGCATTCGATTAACAAACAAACGACTCTCAGCAACTTGCTGCGCCTTAAAAAACCTCATGTAACCATCGACGGAGGTTTCACCGCTAAAATCAATCAAGTCATCAATCACACGCCTAACTACCGCGTTACCTTCAACCGGTCCTGCCATTGATTAGAAAAGTAATTGAAACAACAAGGAATGGAAATCTTTGGAGTAACAGTGAAATGAGAGTACAGATATCAAGAGTAGTGGGACAATGCCATTTAGGGAAAAAATGTTTAATATATATAGAAGATTTATGTGGTGTGGAGAGGCATTTTGAACCATCATGACGATGGAAAATAAGCCGCCGTTACTATACTCCCTTTAAATGACTATCAAATCAAATTAACAGGACAAACCAAAAGTCCCTAACTAAATAAGATACTTCACAAAATAAACAAAAATAAACCCTTCTAATATAAAAAATAACAAACTAAGTACATACCATTTGGTAATAAGCACAAATAACACCCCCATATTCAAATATGCCTCTCATACAACCCATAAAAACATAATAAACAACTACGTGATAACAAGCATTTACCAAAAAACCGAAACTATAACATCATACGTATCCTTCCGTAAAGTTATCTTACAACGCTCCAAACAAAAACCAATCCGTCCCAACAACACTCACAAACACAATCACTCTACTATTCAAAAATCACAGATATCTATAGTAACAAAAATAGGAAACGTCACGCAAGCAAACAATAAGCACACAATCACAACAAATGCACCAAAGTCAACAAATAGATTAAAAACGCATCACAACCACTAGCAAACAATCAATTAAACCCAACCCGTGTGAAAAAATACCACGAAACAGCCCGTGTGCATCGCACGGGTCTGCATGTCTCGTACTCATTAAATATATAGTTATATATATTCTGATATATAATATTTAATGCATATTCTAAAAATGGGTACTATACCATTTTAAGGGTAGAATATTAAATGTTCATTGCTTGTGATCTAATTTAAGAAGTACAAAAGTCGTGATTACGTGTCTAGTGACTATTTTGAGAAAGTAAATATTTTACTATTTTAGGGCTTCATATATTGTACCAGTAATCTGATGTAATGAACAAGTTTTTGAAACCCGCGCTTTGCTGCGGCGCGTTTTGTGTTTTTCGTTATGGAGGTTTCTTTGTTATTCGGTCGTAACTACATTTTTTACGTGTGTAATAATAGACATGTTTAATCCAAATTTCTCTACAAGTATAAGTCCGTTTTATTTAGAGTTTCATAAATTCTATTTGCAAATATTAAGCATCATATGGCATATTACATATAAGCAATTAAAACAGACATAAAATTAGAGTAAAATTGAAGACAAACTCTTATACAGAAAGCAGTAATCATATAATGCCTCGAGTTCTCGAAAGAGTCTTCCCCAAATGGAGAACTATAAGACTCTCACTAGGTTTTCTGCTAAAGTGCCTAGATCGCCACATCCATCATATAACATGATTGTGTGAGTCTTAAAGCCGAGATAAGACAAGAATAGAGTAACATGGCAACTTAATTAACTTTTAATTTTAATCTATTCTTATTATCAAGTAACATTGCAATTGATTCTAGGTGTTTGTTCATTCTTTATGGCAAGGATTGCATGTCATTGCCATAATTTTTCAATAAAACAATAAATAAACTAGATTTCATGCAGCCCTAAGCGTAATTATGTGTGTAACCCATAATACACCAAATGAGTTGGCTCGTGATGCCACTATTGTAATTTAAATAACTGTTAACCATTAACAACCACGAGTACATAGCGGATATGAATCATGTTTGGTTCATATAGTTAGAACACAATAAATAAACAAAAGGTAAATCGAAAACTAACCCTTGAAGTCAACATCAAATGTTATGAAACAAAATGACTAAGATGTCACCTCTACGGTTGCTCACACAACACGTCAACAAGTACGTCACGATGCTAGTCGTTACTTCACTTCTCTCAAACACCAAGTGTTACTTTTTTCATGAACCGAATATCACAAACAACCCGTGTTTAATACTTGTTCTAGATTCGATCCAAATACCAAGTGGTATGCGTTTGGATCAAAACAAGAAACAAACAAAAAGGAACAACCCAAAAATGACCTTCAAGGGGCTCGTACCCAGGTCTGCTACAACAGAAGTGAATAGCACAACCATTGGACTAGAAATCCTTTGGTGTACAAACCTTCTGTTGAAAAACTTTTATGTAAAAAAATCACATGCATGTAATTTGCATGGATGTCACTCCATACGTATACAATAATACATATATTAAGGGTTTTACTTTTTGTTATAACCTGGGAGATAACAACGAATAAAATGTTGTATTCGGTTGCATAGGACGAGTAAAAATCTGTGATGTATGTCGTACATAATGACTTAGGGTTGAGGGGTTCATATACCCTTCAAGCCCTAATCATGATAGAATTAGGAAACCTTTTTTCCATCCTTATCACAACTCTCCTTTATCTTTATCTCCAAGAACCAACGAACCTAGACACTCTCTAGATCCTTCTTATGTGGCCGGCTAACATTAGGCTACCACAAGGTTTGTGTCTAGTCGTTTTTAGTCCTTTGGTTTACAATAGAAACGTACATGAAGTTTAAACACACTCTAAGTGTTTTAACGTATGTGCCCCCAATAGGCTGACATATTTCTAGTCGTACACGGCTAATACAACTACCATAACCCAACACCCCCTAGTTCCTGACCAGTTTGTGTACACTGTAAATCGCTTTTTCTAAATCTATGTTGATAACCGAAACTACTAGGTTACCATGTAATTTTTAAGTGACGATGCAATTAGATGCATAAATCCTCGAAAGAGTACTCTAATACCCCCAATGCTAATTCATTGTTCTGGATACTAATCTTTCATGTGAGCAAGAGAACGAAAAAGAAACATAAGTAAGATATTGTTCGAGAATCAACCAATAAATATAGGTAAGATTAGATGTTCCGATACGTGATACATCCAATATTTGTGAAATCCACCGTAGCCCACCCACCAACACTAGGCAACGTGAATCCAATATTAGATGTAGAATGCAAAATATTGGACTTCAAATTAAAAAAAAAAATAAAGTAAGTTTCCCTGTGCATTAATAATGCACACATTTGCAATTAATGTGGAAATAAACACAAAGGGAAGCTTGATACTAATTCTAACACGAGTGTTATGCATATACTGTTGGATTTTACATCTATTAACAATTAAACAAATCATGAGTACGCAACGAAAAGATCAAACACGTATAGAATTATGTAATCAAGAAAGAATTGAAACATATACCTTTTGCACGAAATGATACACCGATTTAATAGGTAACCGTTAACACCGTCATCAATATACGCGTGTGTATAATACCACGCGAACCACCAAGATTAAAAGTATGATCTCTCTAAGTTTCCACACACAATACGTTCTTAGCAACTATGATGTATGCTAGTACTATATATTGTTTTTTTTTATTTTTGTTTTAAAAAACGATCTCTTCGTCTTTGATCCAATCAACACACGAAACACCTTCTTGAGATTAAATTACAAAACAAAACCTTAAAGTTTGTTTGTATGATCACACGACAAGGAGGAGGAGAAAACCGACACCCTTTGTGGTTGGGCCGCAAAATAACAAGAGAGACAAGGTTAGAGCTTTTTGGGTTTCAAGTTCTATTTTCAAAACACCCTTGGTCTTCCTTTTAAAGCCCTCATAGACTTGGTTGGATAACTAGCAATCTCCTCCCAAATGGAAGGAGATATTCGACCATTAAGGAAAAGGGGACAAGACCAATATTTTTCTTTATTTTTTTTACCCCTCCAATTTCGCATATGAGTCGTTTAACTTTAATGACTGGGATCTGTTATTTTATTCTTGTTAAACATTTAACCATCGTTTGTTTAAACATTAATTAATATATTAAATACATTGTTCTACATATTAACGTGTGCGTCCTCTTAGGCTCGAATAATTTCTAGACATATATAATTTATATTTGTTCATATTCCAACAGCTCCCACTTGGACATGTATAAATTATATAATAACATTGGTAAGCGTCTAGCAACACGCCAATGCTCCCAGAAACATCCGAGAGTGGTTTCTCAAAACACGGACAAAATGATTTTTGAATTTACAATCCTTTTGTTTCCGATACCCGTTTTATAATAGATATGGAATCAAGGTCATTCTATTGTGTAACGATTCTGTTTCTCGTATATGTCTAATCAAGATTACCAAAAACCAATGATGCATATCTTCATGAGTTTTCGGGTACGGCCATACACACGTCTGATTAATTCTACGAGGGGCCTAGTGGCATCATTCTTCAACCTTTGAAGGAACAAATTCTATATTAACTACAAGTGCCTAGTCATCATGTTTCAAAATCACTTCTGAAATAGCCCTTATTAGTTATCCATATTTCAAGATAACTTAGACTAGACCAAGAAGGATTATCCACAATGCACAGACCTACTTGATCACAAAGTCTAAGGATTTTGTAAATAAAATCACTTACAAGGTTTACTTAATGACGACGATCCATAAAGTAATATCCTTGTGTTGGGGAAATCCAATATTCATCTTATGAATATCATGTGAGTTTGGTGGACACATCCTTAATATCAACAATATCACCAATCACTCAGAATTGTCTTAATTTAACAATATTCCCATATTGTTAACCGACAACGGATTAATTTAGAATAATAACTATTATTATTTACGGATTTAAACATGCAAATATAGGACACAATTTAAGATAAAAATAACAAAATACCAAGTATCATTATCATAAAATAAATTGTTTAAACATCCTTTATCCAAATACTAAACACAAATCTACATGAAACTACTAGCTAAACGAAGTCCCATGCTCCTAGCATGTTGAGTAAGCTTTCCTTTAGGTAAAGCCTTCGTAAAAGGATCAGCCAGATTGTCATCTGTGTGAACTTTAAGGAATCTTATTTCGCGTAATGCAATGCACTCACGACCATAATGATATCTCCTATGGTAGTGTCTGGTGCCTTTCTGAACTCCCGGTTCGTTGGCAAAATGAAGTGCGGCTGAATTATCGCAAAACATTCCAATAGGCTCGTTTATTGTTAGTACTATACCTAGCCTTAAAATAAACTTCCTAATCCAAACAGCTTCCATCTCTGCTTCTTAAGCAGCTATGTATCCAGCTTCTATAGCAGACATTGCAGTAGTACTTTGCTTAGAGCTTTTCTAGTCCATTGCGCCTCCATTCAAAATGAAGACATATCTTGTTTAAGATTTTGTATCATCTCTAATCTTTTTTTTGTTTCAAATCCACATCCGCAATAGCTTTCAACCGAAGTTCAAGCTCCAGATTTCCACCATAAACCCACGAACATACTTTAGTATTTCTTAAAATTAAAAAACTTTTTTTTTTAGTAAGGAAAATATTTTTCACAGCAGTCCAGTGACATTCACCAGGATTCTGTTGAAACCGGCTGGTAATATTTTGCGTGAACGCAACATCAGGTCTAGTGCATTTTACAGCATACATAATGGATCTCACGGCCGAAGCATAAGGTACATTTTTCATACGCTTCACCTCTTCAGGTGTTGAAGCACCTTGTGTTATGTTTAAGTCAAATCTTTCTTGCATGGGGATATGACCACGTTTGAAATTATCAATTCTATATCTCTTTAAGATCTTATCCATGTAAGCATTTTGACTAAGTCCAATCAATCGCTTTAACCTATCTCTATAGATTTCGATTCCAAGAATAAATGTTGCTTCTCCCAAATCCTTCATAGAAAAACACTTCCCAAGATAATCTTTTACACTTTGTAAAACTTGGAATGTAATTCCAAGATTGATATATTTCCATCAACATATAAGATGAGGAATATAACATTACTCCCACTAGCCTTTTGATATACACATGGCTCATCAAGATTTTGATAAAATCTAAACCTTTTGATTTTCTCATCCAAATCCTTTATTTCCAGCTTCTTATGCTTTGCTTAAGACCAAAGGGATCTTTAAAGCTTGCATACTTTTCTAGGATGATTAGGATCGATCAACAAAACCTTCAGGTTGTACCATATAAATGTGTTCATCAAGATCACCATTTAAGAAGGTTGTTTTTATATCCATTTTCCATATCTCATAAACATGCGTATTCCGCTATAGGATATGAGAACTTAATAGCTCTAATGTCAGCAATCGGGTGAGAAACTTTTCATCATAATTACCCCCTAGAGTTTGAGTAAACCCTCTGCTACAAGACGAGCTTTATAGTGTGTACAATACCATCCATGTCAGTCTTTTACATAACAATCTACTACTCCAACAGTCTATCGCCAGGAGGAAATCGAACCCGGACCCATACCATATTGTCCATCATGAATTGTATTTCCGCATTCATAGCGTCGATCCACTTATAGAATCAGAATCTAACATCATGGCTTTATAGCTAGTGGGTTCATTAAGATCCCCTAGACTATGCTCCTCCGCCTCTACATTTAGAGCATAAATACATGAGCTTCGACTGTCATATCAACCTACAAATTGGAATCTCTTCCTCTTGAGGTGGTTCAAAACCTTCAACCTCTATAGGAATTTCGCTAGTGATTTCAGAAGGTGATATAGGTTCATCTTGAATTTCTTCAAGATCTATGGCCCTCCCACTGACTTCGTGAGTTATGAGATTTTTCAAAAAGAACTCTGCATACCCCGCAACAACTATTTAGTTTTCAGGTGGGAAGTAAAAAATAGTAACCCATCGTTTCCTTTTGGTATCCTTATAAAAGATACACTTAACAGATCTATTTGTTTGGAGTTTGTCAAGGCGTATCCCTCTCACAAAGCGCCTCACATCCTCGAACCATTAAGAAGACAGATTTAAGACCTTTTTCGTACATAGTCATATGGAGTCTTATCAACCTTCTTGTTGTGAACTATAGAGAATGCATGTTGCAGACTCTAGACATAATTCTAAAAGGAAAAGCAGAGTAGTAAGATTCAACAAAGATCAAACATGACTAACAAAGTACGATTTCTCGCCCTTTCGGACAGGCAATTGTGTTGTGGTGTGTATGGAGGAGTAAGCTGCTGGACAATTCCACAAGCTTTAAGATAATCTTTAAACTCTTGGCTTATGTATTCACCACCTCGATCTGATCGAAGAGCCTTGATTGTCTTCCCGAGTTGATTTTCCACTTCATTTTTAAACACCTTGAATGTTTCAAAGACCTCATGTTTATGTTTAAGAAGATAAACATAACCATAACGACTATAATCATCCGTAAATGTAATGAAGTAGCTAGCACCTTGTTTTGACACATGTCTAAGTGGACCACAGACATCAGTATGTATTATTCCAAGAAGATCAGTCGCCCTTTCGGGACGATGTGGAAACGATTTCCTTGTCATCTTACCCGATAAACAAGATACGCATTGATCAAATGACTCATCATCTGTTGATTTTAAAAGCCCTTCGTGTTGCAGCTTTTCAATGCGTTTCTTACTTATATGAGCAAGACGACAGTGCCATAGATAAGTAGAGTCCAAATTGTGTTTGGCTCTTTTAGTGCTAACATTATAAATAGAATTAACATTTGGTACAAGATTATGCATATCAATTTCATAAATACCATTGCTGGGAATAACATTAAAATAATGAACATTGTTCTTAGAAACTGAAATACCAAAATCTGTAAAACGCTGGACAAATCCATTTTCAACCAAACGGTGAACTGAAACAACACCTCTAGTTATAGAAGGTGCATAATGACAATTGTCTAAACAAATCACAAGGCCATTAGGCAAAACCAAGTCAAAACTTCCTATGGCTTCTACTTGCGCACGAACACCATTGCCCACGTACAAATAGAGAGCTCCTTGTTTTAGCTTCCTTGCTTCTCTAAACCCCTGTTTTGTAATACAAATATGAGTATCACAACCAGTGTCATACACCCAGGACTTATTAGGGAAAGCAAATAATTCTATTGTGAAGATACCTGAAGAACTGGCAGAGCCAACTTGCTTCTTTTTCTTCAATAACTCAGCAAGATATACAGGACAATTCCTCTTCCAATGACCCACCTCCTTGCAGTGGTGGCAGGCGTCATCCTTAGCTGGGTGCTCTTTAGCAGAAGGTTTAGGGTTTTTAGGCTTAGGGATATAAACTTATTTATCTTTTCCCTTTCCATTAGCTTTACCCTTGACTTTTACTTTAAGCGGTTTCTTATTGGCTTTCTGGATTTTACCACCTTTAATCATCATTACTTGTGGTGTATTTCACCCATTTAGGTAGAACAGTTTTTCATACATAATGAGCAATCAAGTAGTACACCGCACTGTCCTTCCCCATGTTATGCATATTGTAATTTCTTACAAAACCAGAAAAATCTGTAGTAAGGCCATTTAAGATAAGACCTACTATAATTTCCTGTGGTAGCACATAACCAAGACGTTGCAATTAATCTACATATCCTTTCATCTGGATGACATATGCATCAACTGGTTTACCCTCCTTTTGTTTGCAAGCATGGAAAGTTTGGATTAGGTCAAGCCTCTGCATTCCATTCTAACAACACTTGTGCATCGGATTAGCATCAGGAAGCCACGGGAAGATTCTGTTCTAAGAAAACATTTTCTTTTCAACTCCTCAAGCTAAACTTAAGTTTGACGAAACCATTCTTTAAAATTATTTCCAGAAAGTTTTTCTCATTCAAACAATGAACCTGAAAGCCGAATGGTTATATGTATTTTTAATAGGTTGGTGAGCCATCTACAAAAACAAGTTTAAGAGTTCCAAGAATTAGTAATTTTCGAATAAAACTTCTTGAAGAGAATTAATTACCCATGTTTGAAATAAATAAAAAATAAAAATTATACCAAAGACTTAGATCCTACTTGACATACCACCATACTCAAAATGTAACTGACAATCAATAATTGCCACCGGTGAGCAATTCCTTGAACATATGTGACTTACTTTACTAACAATAATTTTCAGTAGCATGATTATCCCACCGATGCAATTCCCTAAAACCGATTAAGTCGTCCAATCAAAAACAGTGATTATTAACCTAACTCTCCTGAAAACGTGTATAATTCACCATGGGATTAACGATCCCCTAAAGCCAAAATAAGATTCACCCATAGTAAATGGCATCATCTACAAGGGTTTTTACAAATGGATGGCAATAACTTTATTTTCAAAGGGTATAATCTTTGTTGTCACAATATGTACAAAGAGCATGCATACATTTTGTATCACAGATTTAAATAAAAAACTTTACCAATTATTATTTATTACAATCACATATTTTCAATCATATCATAAAGTATAAATAGTGTACCTTTTAAAATTTGTCGATTCAACGTGTTTCCATAAGTAAAAAGATTAAAGAATGGTTAAAAACGTGTACACTGTAGTGACATGCCATGGTTCACGGTAACTCCAATCGAACGCACAAAGAAGCGGAGAAATCATGTCAGCGCGAAGCATGTTAAAAACCTGAATTCTTTAGGAATGTTACCACTCACGCCTAAACTTCTCTTAAGTTGATCCTAGTGGATGAGCCATACTTCCATGATTCTATAGCCAGTTTTAACCAATCAAATAAAACTCATTGGAAACATAATAGAACTATAATAGTCCATAACAAATCTGAATTAATAATAATTATCATGTTTAATTTATTTTTCGAAAACGCTTTATTTATCTCACAAGTCAAACTTAAAATTAAACAATAATTAAGCACAAAACGTAATTCAACATACAAATTATACAAAATAACAACCCTTAACAATTAAGTCACGCAAATATCAATATATGATCCTAATTATCTAATAATTAAAACATGCATATATTCATATAAGGCTCCTTCGTCCTATAAACTCCGGCCACATCCATCGACATAATCGATTGCGTAAGCCTTATACAAATATACACCACATAGAACATAAATTTTTAAAACCATTTTTAGGCCCCATTAAGACATGCCAAGGTCTTTCCTAGCTTTTAAATTCGTGGATCGATAACCACATAAATTTAATGTCCTATGTTTAAGTCTTGATCATCATATTTGCATAATAATTTTAACAATTAACAAGATTAATATCATATATCTTTCCATGATAAAATATGCATGTATTTATCATGGATACCGAATTAACAATTAATTTATAACATAAAACCGGATCAATTAACAATTTAAACATATCAAGTTTTATTCATAATATTGCATACAACCTAGAAATCGTCTAATCAATTTTAATAACCAATAAAAAATTGGATCTTGATGCATAAAGATCGAATCTTGATGCATAAAACGCCCAAAGGGCTTAAAAAATTAATCAAGAACCCTAATTTTCTTGTCCAATTTTTTTACTTGTAATTACAAATTCATATACGATGGCTCATGATGCCACTGTTAGATTTTACATCTATTAACAATTAAACATATCACGAGTACGCAGCGGAAAGATCAAACACATATAGAATTATGTAATTAACAAAGGATTGAAGCGTATACCTTTTGCACGAAATGATACACCGATTTAATAGGTAACCGTTAACACCGTATTCATTATATAGGTGTGTATAATACCACGCGAACCACCAAGATCAAAAGTATGATCTCTCTAAGTTTCCCGACACAATACGTTCTTAGCAAACAATGTGTATGCTAGTACTAATAGTGTTTAAACAAACGATCTCTTCGTCTTTGATCTAATCAACACACGAAACACCTTTTTGAGATTAAGTCACAAGACAAAACCTTAAAGGTTGTTTGTATGATCACACGACAAGGAGGAGGAGAAAACCAACACCCTTTGTGGGTTTGGGACCGGCCGAATAACAAGAGAGACAAAGGAGAGATTTTTGGGTTTCAAGTTCTATTTTTAATACACCCTTGGTCCTCCTTTTATAGCCCTCATAGACTTGGTTGGATAACTAGCAATCTCCTCCCAAATAGAAGGAGATATTCGGCCATTAAAGAAAAGGGGACAAGACCAAATCTTTTTCCTTTTTCTCCCGATTCTGCATATCAGTCTTTTTAACTATTAATGACTGATATTTTATTCTTGTTAAACATTTAACCATCGTTTGTTTAAACATTAATTTATATATTACACTAATATATTAAATACATTGTTCTACATATTAACGTGTGCGTCCCTTTAGGCTCGAATAATTTCCAGACATATATAATTTATATTTGTTCATATTCCAACATATACTCCTGGTATATAAATAAATTCATTCTTTAACCTATGTGGTATAAAGTTTCTTTTGCATTTTTACCTGGTTCAGCAAAGAGCATATATGAAAGCTTCGTACTAATTCTAACATGTATGATGTGTATACAATTTGGTATATTTCCTTTGTTGTTCTTTCCTGAATCAACATAATTAACCTTAGAACTTGATGTACCATTTAGATTCTTTTCACGAACACGAGTTTCATTTTCAATTCATAAATGTTTTTAAATTTGATCCAATGTAAATTATCTGAAGTGTGCATCGATTTTCTTTCTGTAATTGTGCCAAGAGAGATGGTACATGGTAATGATGCCCCAACCAATCACCATTTCAGGGATTTCAATGTTAAGATTTTTGAATTTAGAAACCAGAATAAGAAATTCATGAACTTGATCTAAAATAGACACGTTATCTTCCATGGAAAATTCAAAGAATTTAAAAGTGATAAACTTATCTGCCCCTTCCTTTTCAGTGGTGTATTTTTCTTCAAGAGAATTCCAGATTTCCCTTGCAGAAGTCATTGGTGTGTAGAGATCATACAGACGATCAGTGCGGGTACTCAGAATATATCATCTGCATAGTGTTTCATCTTGTTCACGCTTCCTTTCTTCCTCTTCCGTCATCGCGCCAGTTGGTGCCCATCTAGAACATAATAAACCTTGAACACAGTTAACAGAAATTTCATCTTTTCCTTCCAACGAGTAAAGTTCATCCCATCCATTCTGTCTAGTTTGATTGTGTCGCTTCCAAACATCCTTAAACCAGCACTTTGATCCATGATAATATTCTTTAAGATTGTTATAATATGGCAGACTTATAATAATAATATAAACGAATTTGAGGACGTGATAATCAATGTCCTTAAAGAATATTAGCCCCCACTATTTACGCTGGTGGGATTCGTGACTAATTTCTTCTCAGGATTCGACCTCAAAGATAGAACTTTATGCAGCGTACATAATGTTCACATGAACATCAAATGTATGTATATTTTGTTTGTATTGAATTGAATGTTTTTGGATGAATTAAAAATGCAGAAAGATGGCCATATTTAAAGGGAAACTCGTGACCATTCTAATAGTCACAATGGTTCACAAAAAGGTGCTATTAGCGACAGTTTAGCGACGATTTAGCAACAGAAAAAACCGTCACTAATCTATATCGTTTCAAACAGTTGCAATTGTTTATCAAAGACACCCCTTTTACCCATTTAACTGCCAGCATTTAGAATTGGTGTGTATTTTCAAAAATAATGCCTAATTAGCAACGGTTTTGTGACAGAATAACTGTCACAAAAATTGTCACTAATATCATTTATAATTAAACTTTCATTTCATTCATCCAATTAGTGGGATACATACAATACACATTTGTTAATAAAAACCCACAAGTTCCAACATACCAAATATCTACTCTATCACTAACGTATGTGCCCCTAATAGGTTGACACATTTGTAGTCGTACACGGCTAATACAACTACCTTAACCCAACACCCCCTAGTTCCTGTCCAGTTTGTGTACACTGTAAATTGTTTTTTTCTAAATCTATGTTGATAACCGAAACTACTAGGTTACGTTGTAATTTTTAAGTGACGATGCAATTAGATGCATAAATCCTCCAAAGAGTACTCTAATACCCACAACACAAATTCATTGTTCTGGATACTAATCTTTCATGTGAGCAGGAGAACGAAAAAGAAACATAAGTAAGATATTGTTCTAGAATCAACCAATAAATATAGGTGAGATTAGATGTTCCGATACGTGATACATCCAATATTTGCGAAATCCAATGTAACACGTAGCAACAGTGAATGCAATATTTAGATGTAATTGCAAAAATATTTAGACTTCATAGTAAGTTTCCCTGTGCATTAATAAAGCACACATTTGCATCTAATGTGGAAATAAACACAGTGGGAAGCTTGATACTAATTCTAACACGAGTGTTATGCATACGAGGCATGCAGACCCGTGCGATGCACACGGCTTGTGTCAATTTGTTTTTCGCATGGGGTACGTATAATGGTCGCTTGCATAATGATTCAATTGGCACACGTGTTGTATCTAATTATTGATTGCATACTAAGAAGATGAGACAGAAGTGAGGATAACGCCCCGCACATTGCGGTGGGCATGATTAGGAATTTGCAACAACTACCAAACCATCACACCTAATTACTAATGGGTTTGTATTATTTTTAATAATGGGTTGAAAATTAGTCAAAGTCTAATGAAACATTTGCACGTCACAGTTGCAAGAAATAACAAATATAATACAACTTTGCTTTAAAATGAAGAGCAACTATATTAGTGAACACGAAGTGAAACTTGGATTGCTAGTTTTTTGAACGAATATGGTTGACCATGACACCTATAGGAATAGATTTGTATTTCTTGGCTGGTTATCGAGTGCCTGGGGACCAATCTTCTTGTTGCACTTGTCAATGGTTCATAGGTTTGACACATCAATGACGAACAACCAATGGAAGGCTTTCGAACCATTGCAAGTAGACGGCGAGAGAAAACTTTGTAGCCACTGTTGCGTTGTTCAGCTTCCATGACATCTATGATATATGACCAAATAGAAAAGAAAAAAGAAGATCAGTTAGCTTGTGTAAGGCATACATAATCATCACAATCCTTTGACCAATAGAATCAGAACTTGATTATTAAAAGGGCAAACCTATAAACATACTACTTTGTTTGTTGAAGTTACATGTACATGAACTCTATGCTGCTTCAGAATTTGAATAATATATGGATTAGAAGTAATAACAAATTGTAAACAGTTGTGCATAATGCTTACTTTCTATCAGCCTTGATTTCATTATAGGTAGCAGATTTCTCCAACATCACGTTGAGATCAAAAACAGACTCGTCCATAGTGGGGACGCGGAAATACATTCCGTTCAATTTCTCGTTCAATCAAGGAAGCACTTTTCCTACAGCCTGTTGATGTTGATGATTGCACGACGAAGTTGTAATGAGTTATATATATTTAACATTTTCTATCAAGAATTTGAAAGTACCTTGGCAGCACCAAACTGAAAGTGAGTAAACAACTGTCATTTCACTGCCCTTGGTAGAAGAACGTTATGGTCTCTTGCCGCTAGCATAAGTGCTTTGCAGATACCTGTGCACACAGAAAATGCATTTCAAATATACATGATAAATGGCAGAACCTTTATCATTATTAGACGAAAAAAACATAAATAGTAATGATACGGAAGAGGTACAAATAAGTTTAATTCATACAGCTCTAATCCACTGTTACCTTATGTAAGTACGTTGTTTTAAACTACTCAAGATATCAGTGAAGTATCAAACATACCTGCAGTTGTGGCATTTGTGTTTGCGAAAATATTTCTCAAAATGTACACTTATACGACCACTAATTCTCAAAATCCAAAAGTGACACCTTCTTTGCTTCAAGCTCTTTCGCTACAACCTTAACAACATATCACAACATATCAAAGGAAATGCACAATTCCTAGCTTTTACTACGGGGCATTCTGTTTCACTGTTGTTGCAAAGGGTATTTTTCGTAACCATATACTGATGTACATAGTTATAGATCCAATATAAAATAGACATTCAAATGGCCAGATAATAAACGCGCTTTTAACCACCTAATGCCTTAGTTTAGTGGTAATTTTCATTCGAGTAAAGTTACATGACCATTTGAATAAAGTAGAAGGCAGGTAATATAGATGGCAAAGTTGGCCTAATAGGCTTCACACGATAGCGAATATAGCTGAAAGAAAACCATCGAATGCAGAGAAGTGCTCAGTTCACATCTTGTATACGCCTTGTTGCTAAATTCTTTCAACAGCGATTCGCTACTGACATACTTTGATTTAAAAAATGACACTAACTATTAAAATTAAATGTGCGGCGAATATCAGCAATGTAAGTAAAACATCCAAATCCTATTATGGGGAAACATTTTTTTAATGCTAAGCATTGTAAACGTCACGTTCAAATCTATCTATCTATCTATCTATTATCTATCCCTAAATTTAATGGGGCTGTGTCATGAATAGTTTATAAGCCTCTGTCCAGTTTCTAAGAATACAAAACACCAACTTCATTACAGCCTCTACAACTCCTTGAACTGCTCATTCTTAGATTGTAATACAAGGCAATAATAATACTGTTACATCCAGTTGTGGCTAAACCATGTGTATGCATTAAAACTATTCAGAAACAAAAAAATGATTACCAAATGATTAATGTATCAAATATTCTACATTTCCAAATCTGCTAATTTGGAATACTATTTCAAAAAACCCTAACTTGAAAAAAATAACAACCACGGCAGTTTTATTGACCAAGACAAACGCAGACAACATATAAAAATGTGTACCTATATTCAATGTTAAATAAACAACCTGAGCAAAAGGGTTGCACCCATGTTATGGTCTCTTCCATATTGGACGAGTTTATGCAACCAAACATTGATAAATGCACCTGATCTGCAAATAAACAAAACACATGGAAATGTAAATGACAAATAAGTACAGGTCAAACATATTGGCAAAACATTATCAACATCAGGGCACACATGGAAAGGAATAGACTGGGACATAGTTGTGATGACACAACAGACTAACAAATGTTGAAACTGAGTTACAATTCCATTTTGTTCAGCCTACGCCAACCCCAAAAAAGGAACCATCTTTTATCACCCCAGCCACTTACAGTGTTATAAAAAAACATAGTCACACATGCTGTAACGCTATACAATCTGAAATCCACCAAATATGAGAATAGAAAATATCCAAAAAAACCAATGCATTTTTGTGAACCGTCTTTTCTCACCCCTGGCACTTACGGTGTTATAAAAGAACATATTCACACATACTGTAATGCTATACAATCTGAAATCCAGCAAATATGAGAATAGAAAATACAAAAAAAACCAATGCATTTTTGTTGTATCTTGCCTCATTTATTGTTGATTCATTATGGAACTCAATATAACATTTAACATAAAGTATTCCAACAGACTGTCTTTTCACTATCTGCACTATGTAACTTATCAATTAGTACACTCATGATTCCATTCTCATAAACAGGGAAAGTGAGATACAGATCATACACATCCATGGACACAGGTACACTGGAGTTGCAAATCTTTCTGAATTCTTAATGGCTACGCATACTTATAGTCATAATTGTATTCATGTTGCAGACGTATCAAAAAAACAGACGACCATTCCATCTTTCACAGATTTGCTGCAAAACTCGGTCAGAATTGATTCAAATACAATCACCAGACAAGATGGAAGAGTACAGAGTTTCTGTGGCCTTAGGTTAACAGAAACACCTCTCAGGTTATCAGGTATGCCCACACGGCCACTTTTTCATTCAACGTATAAATAACACCCCATGGAAGACAGATATAGGAAAATAATAGATTGTTACAATTACAGTTCCAGGAACAGATCAATTACTATTGCCAGATACTACTACAATCAATACTACCCAAGTAGCAGGACCGTCAACCTGCAAGTATGCATCTACACGCCGACCACGGAAATCAGCAGGTTTTCATTCTACACAATTTCACGATACCTAAATTTATATACCCAATTGACGCAATGACAAACAAGTGTTAGCCACAAAAAATCATAACTTTGGTTGGTTTTTCAGGGCCCTTGCATTTGCGTCCCGCCCCAAAAAAAACCACGAAAATGGCATACACCTCTGCAGGTACTTTTGCACATCATTCATATTCTATAATTAAAGCAAATTCTTATATACAAATTTAGTAACTAAAAATCCAGCCTCACCATACCCTCATTGTAAAACATAAATACATCTATTTACAGCTGTTCCAGCCACTTGCCATAATATTGGCCCTCCTACACATCAATGCCGAAACTGCAATGCTACCATGTGGTATGAAGAAAGAGAAGAAAAGTCAAAAACCGCTGTCAACCCATCATTTTCACTATGTTGCCAAGGAGGTAAAGTACTGCTTCCACGTTTCAATACCGCACCTCCACCCTTAAATGACCTACTCAGTCTAAATGATGCGTCAGCAGCCAAATTTCGAGATCAGATTAGAGTGTACAATAGCATGTTCAGCTTCACGTCCTTCGGAGCAAAAATAGACCATTCTATTAACACAGGTCGGGCACCATACACATTCAGGATAAACGGGCAAAACTATCATCGCATGGGGGCATTGATGAACACATAGTTGCGAGTTTAATCCAAATGTTGAATCAGTATAGTTCAGTAGCCAAGGCCTTCCGCATGGCACGAGATTGGTCCACCGCACATAATTCAAAAAACTTCCATCTGCGTTTACATAGCGAGCGGAAGACAACGAGACAGTACAACGCCCCTACCGTGTCTGAAGTGGCAGCTCTAATCGTAAATGATTTCGAAGATGGGCTTCCTACAAGAGACATCATTGTAACCGGCAAAGACAATCGCCCAAAGCGAGTCTCTGAATTACACCCTTCATACATGGCTCTCCAATATCCTTTGTTGTTTCCTTGACAAGAAAAACCAAACGGGGGTACGTGACAATGAAAGAATACTACAGCTACATAATCCAGCAACGTCTAAATGAAAGTAGTACTTTGTTGAGGGGAGGGCACCTGTTCCAACAATATTTAGTAGACGCATACACTGCAGTTGAAGAACAAAGACTCAACTGGACCAGGAATAATCAAGATGGCAAAAAAAATCATTAAAAATATATAAATTAAAAACAAAAAAATCAAAGAGAAAATACATATAAACAAATGAGGAAGTAGCTCATAATTACAATAAAACAAAAAAGAAATAAAAATAAAAAAAAAGAAGAGACTTATAACAAAAATAAAGAGAACAAATCAATCGTATAAAAAAAAACTATAAAAAAAAAAAAGAAAAAAAGAATATACAGAAAAAAAGGAAAAAAGATTTAAGTAAATAAGCAGAAGATAAAAAATAACTAATAGAAATAACCTAACTAGAATATAAATAAAAAATCAAGTAATAAAAAAAATAAGACTATTAAAATACAAAAATAGACAAAAAAAATAATAGAATAAAAGAAAAGAAGAAAAAAAAAGACATTACTCCGTCCCAAAGCGGAGTCTCTGAATTAAAACCCTTCATAGACATGGCTCTCACCAAACAATATAGAAAAGCAGCAATTATCCTTTGTTGTTTTCCTTATGGGAGGAAGGAAGGAGGGAGGGCCAGGTACCATGATTAAATACTGTAATACACAAAACAAAGGGACAAGGTAAAACAAAACGGGAGGTAGTGACAAATGAAAGAATACTACAGCCTACATATCCAGCAATGTACAAATGAAAGAAAAAAAAGAAAAAAAAAATCTAGTATTTGTTGAAGGCAAGCTGATATGGGCGAGGGCCGAGAGGCACCTGTGAAGTTACAACAATTATTTAGTAGACGCTTACACTGCGTGAGAGAACAAAGACTAAACTGGGACACAGGTAACTTAATCAAGATGCATTCGCAGCTAAGAGCTTATAGACCACAATTGTGTGAGACGAAGTCACAGACGAGGGGATACAGTGACCGTAGGGGATTGAGAAAATAGACATTGTTCTGCCAAAGGACATTTACTGGAAGCCCTAGCGTATATGATGCCATGAACTATCAGGATGCAGAATGGTCTTCTATGCCGTTTACATATAACTCACACTTTATTTGACCTTCAAATCACTAAATTAAAGCAGGGATCTCAAAACCAAAAATCCCTAAAACTAAATAAGATACTTCATCAAATTAAACTCCAAAATAAATATATATTCTAATATAAAAAAATAACATAACTAAGTACATACCGATTTGGACATAAGCACAACAAACACCACCCATGAATTCAATATGCCTCTCATACCAACAACATAAAATACATAACAAACAAATAGACGTGATAAACAAGCATTTACCAAAAAAACAATAATATAACCATCATAAGTTATCCATCGTTCCGTAAAGTTAATCTACAACGCTCTCCAAACAAAAACAATACGAGCCGCCAACAACATCTCACAATCACAATAACTCTATATATTCAGAAAATCAAGATATCTAGAATTAGTAACAAAAATAGGAAACAAGTCACGCAAAGCAAATACAGTCTTGAAAACAAAACAATCACAACAATGCTCCAAAGTCAACAAATAGATTAAAAACTCATAAATCAACCACTAGCTTACTCAATCAAATTATACCCAACCCGTGTGTAGAAAAAAAAAAAAAATACCACAGAAACAAGCCCCAAACCCAACCCGTGTGAAAAAATACCACGAAACAGCCCGTGTGCATCGCACGGGTCTGCATGCCTCGTAAAAGTAAAAAAAAATTGATTAGAATGATGAAAAAATTTCACAAATCGTCCCTATGGTTTGACCCAAAATCACAGATCGTCCCTAACTCAAATTAAATACACCGATCGTCCCTAATTTTAAAACTTGTAACCCCGACCGTCCCTATTTTGGAAGGTCGTTAACTTTTTTCATTAAGTGCATTTAGTGGAGGGGCAATGTCGTCTTTTCCAATGTGAACACAGATCTGTTGTCAAAAACTTATCACAAAATCCTTCATTCACAAAATAAAACCACAAGTGACAAAAAAAATCCACAAACAAAAATCAAGATCTATTCTCCACAAAAAAAAACTCAGATTCGTGTCACCCAAACCAAGATCTATCCCTCACAAAAAACCAATACCTAGATATATACCAATAAAAACCATGACAAAAAAATAATACAATTAAAACCCAGATCACCAAATTCCCCACAATCGATAAGCTCAATCGAAGAACAAGGCCCGATTAATTCATCTTTTTCAATTAGAAAGTATTAATCGAAGGTGTTAACAAGAAGCATTAGAGATTGGTTGTGATTGAGGTTTGGTTTCGTCATAAATAGGTCGAGTCAAGATCCGCTTTTTTTATAAACGGCTATTAGTTGTTGCTGTGGTTGTGGATATTTTTGGTCAGGAAAAGGGTGGCTAACTTTGGGAGTACTGATGTTATAAAGGAACAAGTATAGAGATTTGATGGATGTGGTTGTTCAAGTTTTTTTTTTAAACTGATAAATAAAATCATGGACACTAAACCTGGTATGGAGTCACTAAATGTGAACATATCCCTGAACCAAGTGTGACTTTTAAATCGAAAGTCCCTGAACACAACATGGGAAATATGTAAAACCCACTTAGTGTCTTTTTCAAGATTGAAGAAGTTGTTCAGGTTTGATGGTTCATTTTCGGGTGTAATGTCAAAATAGGAGATGAAAAGCTTGAAGTCTGAGCAAATGAGAGAAGAATCAGTGAATGAAAATGAATGGTTTTGTTCATTGTTTTGAGAAACTGATGAATAAAAGATGTAGAACTCACATTAATTTTTATGGTGTGCTGAGCGAGTTGTGGTCTAAAAGTGAATCTCTCATAAACTGAAGAGTGTTAGAAAAGACGACATTGCCCCTCCAATAAATACGCTTAACGAAAAAAGTTAACGACCTTCCAAAATAGGGACGGTCGGGGTTACAAGTTTTAAAATTAGGGACGATCGGTGTATTTAATTTGAGTTAGGGACGATCTGTGATTTTGGGTCAAACCATAGGGACGATTTGTGAAATTTTTTCTTCTAAAAGGTCACCATCTTGCTTGCTGTCCATTGATTCTTGTGTTGTTTCAATTTGCTCTTTTTGTTGAGCCTTCATAAAGCTTTGCTTTTATAAAACAAAAAGAAAAA
>BQNB010062513.1:4236-36049 GCA_026074375.1 Tanacetum coccineum | reverse complement strand
GTTTTGTTGGATTTTATGTGTTTAGTAAACATACTGTATGTTTGGAACTGATTAAGGACTGTTTGAGGGATGTTTGGACTCGTTTAAAAGTTGTTAAAGGGCTGTTTGGACATAATTACGGTTGTTTAGACATTTTTAGGGCTGTTTGGACTTTTTCGGGTTTTTCAGAATTTTTTTTTTTTTTTTGAAGATTTTGTTGAATTGTAATTATTTGACTTTATGTGGTATCTGTATTTGAATATTTCTATCATTACTATCGCGCCTATCTTTCAACCAGCAAGTATTTATTAGTATTAACGTTCGTCATGGCAGGCAGCTGCTGATGCGAAGTACTACGGAAATGTAGAAACATACAATATATTGAAGGCCCGTGGTGCCAAAGTCCCGGTAATTTTCCACTTTACTTTTTTCCATAAGTTTTTACTTTCTAACTTTGGATTTTATACTGATTGTATTTCAATACTGATAGAAAACTAGAAAGACACCTATGTCCGTTGCTAATCCACGAGAAGTTCCCGAGTACGAACTCAATCCTCTCGAGCTTCAGATTCGCAAAAGTGATGGGATCTCAAAGGTGAGACTGTTTGTCTTTCTATATGAATTTGTATCTAGCTTGGGACGAAATGAGCGGGTTGGGTAATGAGTCAAAAAGGATTTTGACTGAAACGGGTCATTTTTGACAGGGAAACTATCAAGTTGCTAAATGGAACGGCACAAAAGTTTCAGTGAAGATACTGGACAAAGATAGCTACTCAGATCCCGAAAGCATGTATGTGCCTAGTTATCAGTTTTTCTATTAACTTATTGTATTTTGTAATTGGATGAAATATTGATCCTGTTATTTTGCATTGTTGCTCGTTAGATGTAGCAAAATGGGCGGGTTGGGTAACAGGTCAAAACAGGAAAGTTAAGCAAGTATGATAGAAATTTTGATTGGCCCTTATGCAGAAATGCTTTCAAACATGAGTTGACTTTGTTGGAAAAAGTCCGGCATCCTAATGTGGTTCAGTTTGTTGGAGCCGTCACCCAAAATGTACCCATGATGATTGTTTCCGAGTTTCACCCCAGAGTAAGTTCTAGCTCACATCCAAACATAACAGGTTGTATGATTGTAGTACATAGGCGCGTTGCCAAATTCCTTGATACCGGAATAGCTTAACAATGCTTGAATTTATGATAAATTTCAGGGTGACCTTAGAAGCTATCTGCAAAAAAAAGGACGGTTGTCACCATCCAAAGCTCTTAGATTTGCTCTCGATATTGCCAGGCATGTAAAAATGCTGTTGACTTTTTGTAAATTCAGTTCATGTTTATTAGAAGGAAAATTTTAACCCATTTATATGAAAAAGGGTCAGTTCGGGTTAACTTATATTGATAATGGGTCATCTGGGTACACATTGTTAAATTAGCCAAAAAGGAATGAGTCAACTAGTTCCGAAAAGAGGGACTAAAAAGGTATTTTGAACCACACCAAAATTAACCGTTTTTGACCCCTTACCCGAACCGCTCATTTGGCGTATCCTTCTGTCACTTTTTGCATATATTTGTTATTTGACGCTTTTCATATCTTGACTGACTGTAATTTGGAAGGGGAATGAACTATCTACATGAATGTAAACCAGACCCGATTATCCACTGCGATTTAAGGCCAAAGTAAGGCAACTAGTATATGTTTATAATACCGTAAAATCACTTGTATGTATGAGTTTGCGTTTAGAGATTTTTTTAATAATTGAAACTTTGGTAAGGTGCCAGAAATATTTTGCTGGATAGCGGGGGCCTATTGAAGGTTGCAGGTATTGCATTAATCAGATTGTCCAAAATTTCGCCTAATAAAGCAAGATTAGCGCGTCCTGCCACCGTCGATCGAGAAAGTAAGTTATTGAAAAATACGAACTTTTTATTACTAACGTACTATCTTAGTAACCTTAATCTTTTATGTGAGTGTAGATTTATACATTGCGCCGGAGATCTATAAAGATGAACTATTCGACGGAGGTGTGGATGTGTACTCTTTTGGCATTATTCTTTACGAGGTACTTTTATCTATATTCCATTTCATAATCGCATATGATATATTCGTATTAGAGATCAGAGATGGCAAATTGAGCGGGTGAGACGGGTACTGTTGTTTGTGTCAAAACTGATCACTACTGGCTGTCCAGAATCTCAAATATAAACACTTAGTTCATACAGTAATCTAAGATTTAGAATAAAACTATACAGGAGGTTTTAGCCACTAAAAATATAATTTTCGCAACTTTTGACCCGTTTGACCTTTCATTCTTTTTTGTCATGCCATTATAGATTACTCGTACCTTTGTTTTCTTGCCCGTTGACAATTCTTTTAAGAATATTCATATAAAAATTTGATTTCGTTTTATTTAATATGAGATCAGATGATGGAGGGTGTGCAACCATTTTGTCCCAATCCTCCCGAAGAGGCTGTTAAGCTGATGTGTGTTGATGTCCAAAGACCGACATTCAAAATATCTTGATTCTATGTTTATGTTCTATGTCTAACACTCAAAAGGGTTAAGGCGATTCTTTTTCAAAGATGCAAAATGATTAAGGCGTTAAGCTAAAAGAGTTGCCTAAAAGGGAAATCGGACAAATAGATTGGACGGGTCATATATGTTGAAAACTATCCAAACTGTATTCACATGCATCTTTGTTCTTATTTTGCAGATTGATCGAGGAGTGTTGGTATCCAGATTTGTCCATTAGACCAAAATTTTCCGAGATCATCATACGGCTTGACAAAATTGTTGGGTATAGTTCTAAACAAGGATGGTTCAAAGACACATTCAAGCTCCCATGGTATGCTTTCTAACTTAACGCTATGTCTCAAGCAAACGATATAACTATTTTATTAACAAGGTCAATTTTTTTTCTTGCAGGAAGTAATAATGGTTATAAACAGTACAAATGTTGAACAAATTTCGATTAGCTAGTGAGAGACTCCAAGCGCCAGGAGCTTTGTGTGAGAAATGGAGGTCAGCGTAAGCATAATCTTCAGATTTGCAAAAACTGGATAATAAATTGGAATTGTTGCTATATGTTTTCTTGTTTACGATATGTGAAAAGCTGAAAATTGTTTACGTTAGTTCTAGTCATCCTAGTGTTCTCTTCTGGAAAAACCGAATGAGCAAGTTTATATTATTACAAGTGTATTATATTCACTTTGCTCGTGTTTTTGTTGCTTCGGGACAAGTTCGTGTTGTTCACGTCTTTTCGCGTTTTCAATATGCGGATATTAACCCGCTTGGGGAAAACTGCATTTCATGGCTTCATATCGGCTCAGTTGGGTTAGTGGGGTGTGCTCATTGATTGTCATTGATCAAGTAGAAGCAAAGGGAAGGATCTAGTGAAATTTTACAACTCAAAAAAAGAACATGAAAGGTAAAACTTATACAATAAAATTTATAAGTTTATTTGTAGATATAGTAAACCTGTACGAATGGCGGTCTGATTAAAAATCATTTATTTGTAGATATAGTAAACCTTAACCCTAATTGCGTCTATACAATTGGTTTTGGAGAATCATCATACGCACAATATTTATCAATTGCGAACTTACACTGTAAACACTTTAAGATTAACCAGTCCTCCAAATGCCTACCACACTTGGGGCATTCACCATCACTTTTAACACCTCGGCATAATGAAACAGCGTGTGCGTGACTATTAACCATGACTCTGTCTCCAAACTTTATATTATCAAATCGAGCAACACCTGTGTCATGATATGAACGGGTATATGTTGTTTCTTTTTGAGGTGTTGACACACAACAAGTTGGATGCATGGAGTAGACGCATTGATCACAATGATAGAACGCACCATTAGGATTAAACTCCTCCTCGCAAACTTCACAAAAGTAATCACCGCTGTAGTTTTCAACTGGGAAATACCTTAGAGTCAGCTGATGCTTGTCATACTTGTGACAAATTGTATCAGGCCATAACAGAGCACACTTGGAATGTATGCTAAATTTACAAGGCACACAAGTGTAAGACATGTGTTTGTTTGCATCAGACAAACACAAACGACAATAGTCTTCGGAAACTGGCTTATGCTCACGTAATAGTAGATGATTTGGATGAGATTTATGTGTTATATAATGAGGATAGAGCAAGCAAAGAACGTCAATTTGTAGGTGTTTTTCTTCACAATAATAAACAAATCCGTTGCACAATTTGTAGCAAATATCACATGTGAACAAACCCATAAATTGAGGGACTTGTGGCGATAGATTAAAGTTATATGCGTGTGAATAACGCATCCTCTTAACTTTAGCAGGCAACCGGGTGCACCACGCATGAAGAACAAAGTTGCATCCATCATCAGAAGCTGTACATTTGTAAAATGGAATGTTTGTGATTGGTCTTATGCATGCATTGCATACAACTTCAACCATTTTCATTGGATCATTATTACAGGATGTTGTATCCACAAGAGTTAATGGGTGTCGATGAAATGGATGTGTTAGGTTTGTTTCGAAGGACTTTGATCCACTTTCTCCAAAAAAGTGATTTAACACATCGGTTTGACCGGGGAATGGGAGATGGAGAAGACTAGGATAGTCACGATCGTTGTAATTCTTTGAAACTGCGCTAGTACCTGCAGAGCCATATAATACACGTACAACCACTAAATTATTATGGGGTAATTATATATGTACCCACTAGCATTTGTTGTAACCGTAATTTTTTTGTCTTTTGAGACACATATTTTCCACAAAAGCGTCATTAAATGTCATATTTTTTAGTTTTTTTACTCGCACTTTTTAAAAAACGTCACAAGAAAGTTAAATTATTGACACTTTTTTTGTATCACTAAAGTCTCAGTAACAAAAACTTAATTTTCATGCGGCGATAGTTAAATGCAATATATTACAAAGTTAAGTTTGGGGGAACTTTTACGTACCTAGATTCAAGCGGATGGCATTGAGTGATGCCTTTTTTGATGTAGTTGCGCAATCAGTGTGTACATAATATCGACATTTCTCACATTTATAAATCCAAAGATTTTCATCAAATTGCATTTCACATACCTTACATCTTGGATCAAATTTAGCTTTTTGATCATCTTTTGGAAATGAGTAAGCAAGAGTGAGCGGGTGAGTATGAAAAAAACCGTCCTTTCTAAAATTTTGAATTAATAACTTTTTACGGAGGAAAACACAATCTCTATGGGCGAAAAAATTGAAACAACTGGTACAATGATAAAAGTTTCCTTGGTGTTTGTTACCACACGCATGACACTTGGCCAAAATATCTACAGAGATGGATATTATTGGGTGTTGGTGGCTAGGGTGATAAATCATGTGATTTTTTACGCCATTTTTGGAACATCCTAAACAAATATAAATATCACATTGAATACAACGATAATTTAGGTACTCGTAGTCACGCTTGCGTGTACAAACTTGACACATACAACATTTATCTTCTGACACTTGACAGAGGATAAGATTATGATCACTATGAGATTCGTGTCTTAGCGTTGTAAGAAGCTCTGCACATAATTTGTGAAGTGAGTAGTCACATTGATCACACGTATAGTAATACCTGTGATAGAAGTTGATTTCTTGACCACAACGTCCACATGGACATCGAAAGTCTTGCTTCATTATCAACTCCTCCTCATCGTCGTATACTACTTCATCGCGTGGATATTTTGGATTTAGATCTATAAGTTTCAATGGATGTTCATGTGGTAACACTTCCATTTCAACAAATTGATTTTAAATTGAGGATTTTTTTGAAATAGCTAATAGAAAAGATAATAACATGAAATCAAGGTGTAAAGTACATTATATAAGGAAATTTTTTGGATGATATATTCTTTTCCATTTCTCTACCAATCCGAAGAGTAAAAGATACGCATATATTTCGAATATAGATTGGCCGATTGGCATATTCTTAAAGAAAAAGATAGACTTTGATAAAAACAAATTATTATTTGCATATTCTTTTCCTTCTTGTGTAGTTTAATTAATCTTTTTATTTTTATTTTGTGCTTCCAATTTTCAAGCCTTGCCAAGTATATAGCAAGTCTTTTTCTTTAGCATCAATTAATTTAGTTTATTCTATAAGTCTATAACACTCATATAAGCTTCTATTTTTCATGCATTAAAACTCATAAGCTAGTTTCGCTAAATTATCGTTTCTTTTATATCAAATGATTCAAACATATCATGTATATTTTTATAAACAAATGAGTGTGTTGATTGGGCTAAAACTACAAACTAATTTATTGTTATAGAATCACACAACACATTATACATTTACAGGCGCGGACCCAAAGCATTAAGTCATCAGGTGCAAAAAAAAATTAATACGAGTACAAAAGAATAAAATGTACGATTTTATTAAAATTAAATTTTAGCATATTTGACTAATTAAATAAAACAAGTATTTATGTAACACCTGATTTTGAGACCAGGTTCATTTTAAAGAAATCGAGATTTTTAGCAAATATATACACTACGCGACAAAATTCCATTGGGTTCCCGTGCATGCCCGGGAACCCCCTAGCTCCGCCCTTGTGCATTTATACATCTTTTATATAGTATCAGCCAATGTGTCGGAAACCATAGTTTACAAAAAAACATTTTGATGAGGAGTTTAGAAACTTTATTGTAAAGAAATTCATTACCGGTGCTTAATACCATACTTATTGCGGGACACACTTCACCCATCAGGTTTTTTCGGTTTTACACATTCCTCTTATTGATCTCATCGGGGGAAGGATTGTGTTAGCGACATCAGCACCTAAATCGGACAATAATGAACAAGTTGTTATTGGAAATCGATCTAGCTTTAAGAGCTGTGGGCCTGTGGCTTCTATGAGCAGGTGCAAATTATTTATAACATAGACGGAAGTACGAAAATAATTTATCGCCATATCTTTTGTGTTATGCTTGATATATATAGGCAAGACTGGGCAAAGAAACTTGTTCACCGAAAAACTGAATTTGTTGATACGTTAAAGCTTGGTGTCGATGTAAAGATGGGTTGTAGATTGCTTGTTAAGCTTTGACAAAATTGTTGGGTATAGTTCTAAACAAGCTAAGGATGGTGTAAGGGCTTAAGGTTCGTGGTATGTCTTCTTTCCACCTTATCGTTGTCTTCAATAGTGATCATTCTTTCGTGATTCAAAAACTACGCTAAACTCCTCAGAACATGTACCTGCCTAGTTTTATACGATCGAGGGCTGCATTGTGAAATGTGGTACAAAAGTCGCGAGAGACTCCAAGTGTCATGAGCTTGGTGTTGTTATGTATGGCGAAATGGGTCAGCTCGTTGGTCAACCCTTTTTTTAACCATGTCAACCCTTTTTTAGTCGGGTCTAAACCTTTTTCAACCGGGTCTAACCCTTTTTCAATTGGTTATTTGCGTTTTTCAACCGGATGAACCCGTTGCCAACCGACTCTAACCCTTTTTCAGCCGAGTCAACCTTTTTTTAGCCGTGTCTAAACCTTTTCAACCGGGTCAACCTGTTTTCAACTGGTTATTGTGTTTTTCAACGGGTCTTAACCCTTTTTCAACCGGCGGTCAATCCTTTCAGCCGGGGGGGGTCTAAACCTTTTTGAAGGGTTCATCCCTTTTCAAACCGGGTCAACCAGATTCCAATGGGGTTATTTGCGTTTTTTTCAACGGGTCAACCCTTTTTCAGTGGGTCTAAACCTTTTTCAACCGGGTCAACCCGTTTTCAACTGGTTATTCTTGTTTTACGACCGGGTCTAAACCTTTTTCAACCGGGTCAACCCGTTTTCAACTCGTTATTTAAGTTTTTCAACCGGTTTATAAACACAATTAACCTTTTCTTAAGCCTTAACACATTACTCGTTAGCAACTTCAAAATTCAGTTATCCCTCTTATTTATACATATACAATATTTATTTTTTGTCTTTATTATTTTTCTACTCTCAAATGCGTTTGTAATTTTAAAATTGTGTTAAAAAGTTTTTGGGGAAAACCAAATGTTGATGCTTATATTTCAAGTAAGACCAATTATCATGAACTTAGTTAAAAAAGGGTGTTCATCATTTGTGTTTTGTGTGTGTGTGTGTTTCTCTCCCCTTGGGGAGTGAAAACCCTAAATCCGGCCACCATCACAACACTTCTTTGTGTTGTTTTTGGCTGTCGTCCCTATCCTTTTGATTCATCTTGGAACCCTATAACATCTTTTGTGTTTAGGGATTTGGGGTGATTGATCCTTTTGATTAATATATCCAATTGTTCTTCGAAACCTTTCATTAGGGTTCTTGTTTGTATGTTGCGCCTCAACCTAATATGTTCAGATATTCTAATCCCTATCTTTCTTTTCATGTCGTCTTTGTATGGATCTGGATAACTAAGTTAGGGTTTCATTCAGGTTTTAGGTTGTGCGCTGGTTTTGTGTGGTTATGGGATGTGATTGCTATCATCTCTTGATTGTTCGTTATCCCTTATTTTGGATTTGTATGCCTTATTATTCGGCTGCTAATTTTAAATACTAGGGTTTTGACTTTATTTTTTCTATGATTCCTGTTAACACCAATCACATTGTTTTTTACCTTTTTAGTTTTCGGTCGTTTAATATTAGGCTTGGCACTGAATGGTGTTGTGTTGATGATGAGTGCTCATGTGTTGATGGTTGTTGTTGAGTGCTGTCTAAATGGATTCGGCTAGCCTTTTAGGGCTTCTCTTGTTATATCAAAGACAGGTACTGTTTGATGGTGTTTTTGTTATTTGATTTAGGTTTATAACCTGATGTGGCTGCGTGTTGAATCTTGGCTTGATTGATGAGTTTGTTTAATGGTTAGATGGATGATGATTGGGTTGGTTTAGTGTCAATGGTTGAAATACCACTATGTGTTTTTAGGGTTAGTGTTGTTGTTGTTTGTTCCAATAATCCGATGTTGCTGAATCCTTGCGTGGGTGTGGGGAGGGGGGACGGTCCATTGACGTTTTTTGAGGGTTCAGGGAGCGGTGAACGGGGGGTGGCGTCGACGGCTGTGCGCAGGGGCAATCGCGTTCAATTGTACGGATTTGCTGTGCGCAGTCTAAGGGCTTGATCCAGGTATCCAGGGCCCTTGAGTTGTTATGCTCGAGACTACGCAGGCTTGGGGGAGCAAGGGTTGGAGGGATCTGGGCACAGCGGGTTTCCTAATCTAGCTCACGGTGATTCGTGGCTTGGTTGGAGCTCGTGGGAGGATACTCAGGGGGGGCGGGTGGGGGCATCCTGGGATGAGGGGTGTGGTGGTTGGGGGCGGGTGATTGTGACGTGGGGGCGAGAGACTGCGAGATTCTAGGGGGGGGTTGGGTAATGGCGGGGGTGGTGGTTGTGGGGGTCATGGGGGAGTTTTATGGGTTGAGTGGTGGTGGGTGGGGTGGGGTAGGTGTGTGTTCTATGGTGTGGTTTTGTTTGGTTGAATGGAAATGGGGTTTGTGGTTTTTTTAGGTTTTATGTTTGTGGGGTTTGGGTTAAGTTTTTGGTTTTTACGGCGGGTGTGTGTGGGGGATGTGTTGTGTTGGGGGGGGGGGGTGGTTTTTTGTATTTTGTGTGGGACAGTGTTGTGGTGGAATTATGTATGAACATTTTATCGGAATTAATTGGTGGTTGTGGCGTTGAGCGCTTTTTTCGCATAATTAGGTTAGGTTGTCACGGCATGGGTAAAAGACGCGGGATAACCTACCCGGAGAGCTTGTTAAGGACGTGTTGTGTGTGAGATTCCAGGTTTTTAAGGGAGGGGGCTGGTTACGGTCTCCGAATACTCCATTTCCACTATACGTGTCCGCCACTGTCGAATAAGGTCCACATTTCCCCCCAAATCCAAAAGGCATCCCCCCCCTCCAATACCCACCTTCCCACTAATACTCACCACAATAGAACATGCTCTTATGTTCTATATGGAAGTTTCGCATTGCCTGTAACATCTACGAGTTTGTTGGATGTAGTATACAAGTTTGTCTTTTGGCATTGGATCTATGAACGGAAGTTAGCCGCGAAGGCTATTTGGAAGATGCTACTGAAATACTCTCCATAGACTATGCTTATTCTCAAGGATTAAGAGTTAACACATATTTTGTCTTAGATATTGTTGAGTCGGTTTCTTGTAGCCATTTAAATGGCCTAGAATTAGAAAGATATTGTCATGTCTTTCTTTGGATGTCATAAGAATGGTGTGTCATTCTTATTTTGTTTTTTGTCTTTGCATTGTGGTGCGTTTTTGTAAAGCCATGGAACGGGATGGATTGTAGGAACTTTTACCTAAAACTTTGTACATTAAACGTTTTTTTGGTTCGTTAATTACTTATTTACGGGGAAACGCTTTTACCAAAAAAAAAAACAGGGACTAAGTTAATCATTATTATCATTTGTAGTTAAGTTTCAATCTAGGTTACAACAACACTCCGCGGTAGAAACAATTGAAACAATTTATTACTCAAATGAGCGAAGGGCTTGTGTTTCAATTGTAACCATGTTGTGTAAGAAGCTTTGCATTTATAAACAAATGAGTGTGTTGATTGGGCTAAGACTACAAACTAATTTATTGTTATAGAATCACACAACACATTATACATTTCTACATCTTTTAGGCATGATGAGGAGTTTATGAACTTTACTGTACCGGGAGTCATTAAGGTGCTCAAATACCATATATACTATTGCAGTACACACGTCACCCATGAGGTTTCATTCGGTATTACATTCTGCAAGATTTAGTTAATTTAAATCAGTTAGTGTAGAGTTAAAAGGTACATCGGTACCATATCAATATCGAATTGGTGGTACCGTTTTTAAGCCGAGCATGAAAAAGGCATACCTTAACCGTACCGGCTGGGATTTTTGTACCGAAACAGGTACCGGTACTCGGTACTCGGTAATTAGTACCTGTGTGGTACTTCCCGAACTCAGTCAAATAAAAAAAAAATCTTGATGAGCTAAGAAGCTACCATTCATCCATCCTTCTACATTCATGACTCACAAACATATATAAGTATACGACAAAACCATACGAACCGAATTTCAATCATAATATACAAACATATAGAATGAAAGAAGGACATGTATGAAGTTGATTTTTTTACGTTTTATATTGTCTGATTTATAAGCTACATGCAGCTTATTCTGCTTTGTAAAGTAAAATAAGAGGTGTAAACTATGGGTAGAAGACTTGAACCCATGGCCTACTCTTGATGGGCAATGAGCTTTAACCTCGAAACCAAAGCCTCACTCAATAATGTGTATGATTACATATTTATTTGTATAAATGAAATAATCGTCACATAAAACGTGCAACTATAGAAAGTTGTTAATCGAAAATTTTAATTTCATCGCGTTGCACGGGTAAGCTACTAGTTTAGAATAATAACCTTTTTGTCAACATTAAACAATTGTAGATGGAGGACGAAAATAAACTAAAAGAATTATCTTTTAATTTAGATTTAAGAATATTTAGGAATTTATCCAATTAAGACGTACTTTCCTAGTTATAGTTGTATTTGAACTCGTGGGTCTATATAACCATAACCAGAAACCATCTTTTTGTAATTCATTTAATCAATTACTCCGTATTATTTAAATTTCGGTTATACATGTCTTCACGTTTTTAGCTTATGTTCATACTTGAATGAGAAACCAACCTAGGTTTTCACGTCAACGAAGCTATCTAACGCTGCCCTACTCCAAGTATAGTTTTCACATTCATATTTTCATTTTCTTCATAAATTTATCACACACACTTTTAGCGGCTAATATTATTTAACACCTCTTCGTTGAATTAGCTTTCCTTTATTAGGTTTTTTTCGATGTTTTTGGCTGACTGATTAAATCTACCTCGCATAAGCCCTTCCTTTTCAGGAGGTTCGTGTGACGTTGTATTGTTATATATATGTAGACAAGCTTTTTTGCCACTAGGTCGTCCGGGTGGGTTAACATTAGGTCATTTTTAAATAGGTTAAAATAGTTAAGATGTCGTTTAGTTGTTATATATGTGTTCAGTTTCTCGTGTTAAGCCGTTCGTTGTTCGCGTTTGCACTTGCTAACGAGTGTTTACTTCATGACGTACTGATTTATTCGATATTTTCTTGGTTGTTTATTAAAGTTTGCTGTGAGTTTGATTGAGGAGGTGTTTGTTTTGGCTTTTTAATGGGGCTTATTACCTTACTTATTATTATACTATATGTATATCCAAAAATTAAGCTTATAAGCTTAGTCTTATGAGCTGATATAATGAGGGGCTCAAATAAGTCTATAAGTCTATTTTTCAAACTATTTATCATACAGTAATCCAAACACTTAACCTTAGCTTATGAGCTTATTCATCATAAGCCATAAGATACTTATTAAACATAAGCTTACGCCCAAAAATTAAGCTTCCCCTGATTACTGTTTGGTTTCCATTTGTAGCCGGTGATGACTGATGACTGTATAGTCTTTACAAGTATTCTTCGATATGTTTAGCTCATATGAGTGTGTGGTCGTTTTGATCAATCACTGTTTTAACGTTATTCAGTATATATCTATCTTTTGTTATCTATCCAAACCTGCGTAATTTTGAGCTGTTACTGTTGGATTGTTGTGCAGGGACTTTTTATTACTATTTTCACTTATGTAAAGCTTGTTTGCAGGGGTTAGTCTATTTTAATAATGGATACTAGAGCAATAGTGAGACGTAGGGGGTTTCATTATGATCACTACAATGATCATGGTCGACGTTCGGTTCAAGGTATGACACATGGGATCTCTACCATGTCCCGTGAGTCGAGTTCTACTGCAAATAATACTTTTAAGCACCCCGGAAGCACAAAATACATTGGTACATCTTTTAAGCATGAGGAGTTTAACAACTTTACTGTACCGGAAGTCATTAGGGCGCTTAAATACCATACTATTGTGGGACATACGTCACCCATGAGTTTTAATTCGGTATCACATTATGCAAGATTTAGTTTGTCGGTATCACAATCTGCAAGGTTTTCGTCAGTGGCATCAACACCTAAACCGGATTTGGGTAAAGACAAGGACAATAATGAAGAAGTTTCTAAACAGGTTATTAAATCTCAGAAGAACACTAATCCCATTTTGAAAAGGTCTTGGGCAATGCTACTCGGGATCGGTCCAGCTTTAAGAGCCGTGGCTTCTATGAGCAGGTCTGATACATCTATGCAAATTATTTATAATTTAAATGAAAGTACGAAACCAATATTTAGTCTCCATTTCATTTATGTTATGTATGTTTGATATAGGCAAGATTGGGCTAAGAAACTTGTTCACCGGAAAACTGAATTTGCTGATACGCTAAAGCATTACTGGTTGGGTATTATGCTTGTTGGTGTTGACATGAAGATCGGTTCCAGATTGCTTGTTAAGCTTGCTGTTGGGGTGAGTCTTAGTAGGACAGATAGACAACAACTGACAAAATTATTGGGTATAGTTCCAAGGTCCCGTGGTATGCTTTCCAGCTTATCGCTATCTCACCCGGCCCGTAATCACTCTTGGTGTTAGAAACTGCGCAAAACTCTATGAACAAGTGTCAAGTTAATAACTAGGTCTGCATTGTTAATACGTTTTGAAAAAGTATGATTTTGTAGTTAGATACAAGTCTCAAACAAACAGTAGTATGTAGGAAGTAGTGTTACAAACGGTATGAATGTGGAACAAAAGTCGTGAGAGACTGCGGGTGTCGGGAGCTTGGTGTTGTTATGTATGGTGGAAATGGGTAAGAAACGGAGGTCGCGTAGGCATAATCATCAGAGTTGCGAAAGCTGGATAATAAAGTGGAGTCGTTGCTATATTGTTTATGTGTATCGACACTTGATAGAGTTGTGATATAATAGTTCGAGTCATCCTAGTGTTCTCTTCTAAGCATAACGATATATGGAATTCAAAGAAACAATGTCAACTTATGAGAAAAACTCCTTTTAAAACCGAATGAACATGTTTATGTTACTAATTACTAGTGTAGTATAGTGTTCAACAACAGCAAACTAAACACATTGAGATTAATATTCACTTTGTTCGTGATTTGTTGCTTCGGGACAAGTTCGTGTTCTTCATGTCCTTACGCATTTTCAGTATGCGGATATTAACCCGCTAGGGGAAAACTGCATGTCATGGCTTCATATTGGCTCAGGTGGGTTAGTGGGTTGTGCTCATCGATTGTGATCGATTAAAGGAAGGGATTTGGTGAAATTTTACAGCTCAAAAAAGAACCTAGAAGGTAATGCTTATAACAAAGATTATAAATTAATTAATGTAAAACCTGTATGAATGACGGTCTGATTAAAAATCATTTATTTGTAGATATAGTAAACCTTAACCATAATTCCATCTATACAACTGGTTTTGGAGAATAATCATACTTACGCACACAGTCTCTATCAATGGCGAACTTACACTGTAAACACTTCAAGATTAACTTGTCCTCCAAATCCTTACCACACTTGGCGCATTCACCATCACTTTCAACACCTCGGCATAATGAAACAACGTGCGGGTGACCATTGACCTTGAAACTGTCTCCAAACTTTATATTATCAAATTGAGCAACACCTACGTCAGGATAGAAATGGGTATGTGTTGTTTCTTTTTGAAGTATTGGCACACAACAAGCTGGATGCATGGACTGGACGCATTGATCACAATGATAGAACGCACCATTAGGATTAAACTCCTCCTCGCAAACTTCACAAAAGTAATCACCGCTATAGTTTTCAACTGGGAAATACCTTAGAGTCAGCTGATGCTTGTCATACTTGTGACTAATTGTATCAGGCCACAACAGAGCACACTTGGGATGTATGGTAAATTCACAAGGCTCACAAGTGTAAACAAGTTGTTTCTTTGCATCACACAAACACAGACGACAATACTTTTCGGAACTTGGCTCACGTTGAAGTAGTAGTATATGATTTGGATGAGATTTATGTGTTATGTATAAAGGTGTGAACGCGCAATGAACGTCACTGTTGTAATCTAAACCGTAATGTCTTATGTTATAACGAAATCCGTTGCAAGGTAACTCACAATAACAACACCGGAACACACCCATAAATTCAGGGACTTGTGGAAATAGTTTAGAGTTATACGTGCCATTTTCATCCATCAACTTAACATTAGCAGGAAATCGGGTGCACCACGCATGAAGAACAAAGTTGCATCCATCACCAGAAGCTGTACATTTGTAAAATGGAAGGTTTGTGATTGGTCTTATGCATGCATTGCATAAAACTTCAACCATGTTCATTGAATCATTATTACAGGATGGTGTATCCACAAGAGTTAATGGGTGTCGATGAAATAGATGCGTTAGGTTTGTTTCGAAGGCCCTTGACCCACTTTCTCCAACAAAGTGATTTAACACATCACTCAATTTTCATGCGGCGATAATTAAATGCAATATATAGCAAAGTTAGATTAGGACAGAGCATTTACGTACATAGATTCAAGAGTGCTGCCTTTTTTGATGTAGTTGCGCAATCTGTATGTACATAATATCTGCATGACACTTGGCCAAAATATCTACAGAGATGGATATTATTGGGTGTTGGTGCCTAGGGTGATAAATCATGTGATTTTTTACACCATTTTTGGAACAACCTAAACAAATATGAATATCACATTGAATACAACGATAATTTAGGTACTCGTAGTCATGCGTGTATGTACAAACTTGACACATGCACCATTTATCTCCTAATACTTGAGAGAGGATAAGATTATGATCATGATGAGATTCGTGTCTTAGCATTGTTGGAAGCTCTGCACATAGATGTTGTGAAGTGAGTAGTCACATTGAATCACCATGTATTGATAAATACCTGTGATAGAAAGTTGAATTCATGACCACAACGTCCACATCGACATCCGAAAACTTGCTTCATATTCAACTCTCCTCCATTGGCGTCGTATACTACTTCATCGCGTGGATATTCTGGATTTAGATCTATAAGTGTCAATGGATGTTCATGTTGTAACACTTCCATTTCAACAAATTGATTTTAATATGAGGATTTTTTTTATGAATAATAGCTAATAGAAAAGATGATAACATGAAAATCAAGGCAATACATTATATAAGAAATTTTTTGAATGATATATTCTTCCTTTTTTCTAACAACTCAAAGAGTAAAAGACAAAACTACCAAAAGTGTCAAAGCATTAGTTGTAAGAGTAATTTTTTTTGCCACATATTTTCCAAAAAAGTGTCATTTAATGTCACAATTTTAATTTTTTTACTCACACTTTTTAAAAACGTAACTAGAAAGTCAAATTATTGACACTTTTTTGTATCACTAAAGTCCGGAGACACCTTTTACGTACCTTGATTCAAGCGGATGGCATTGAGTGATGCCTTTTTTGATGTAGTTGCGCAATCAGTGTGTACATAATATCGACATTTCTCACATTTATAAATCCAAAGATTTTCATCAAATCGCAGTTCACATACCTTACATCTTGGATCAAATCTAGTTTTTTGATCATCTTTTGGAAATGAGTAAGCAAGAGTAAGCGGGTGAGTATGAAAGAAATTGTCCTTTCTAAAATTTTGAATTAATAACTTTTTACGGAGGAAAACACAATCTCTATGGGCGAAAAAATTGGAACATGTGGTACAATGATAAAAGTTTCCTTGGTGTATGTTGCCACACGCATGACAATTGGCCATTATATTTAGGGAGATGGACGTTATTGGATGTTGGTGGCCAGGGTGATAAATCATGTGATTTTTTACACCATTTTTGGAACATCCTAAACAAATATGAATATCACATTGAATACAACGATAATTTAGGTACTCGTAGTCATGCGTGTATGTACAAACTTGACACATGCACCATTTATCTCCTAATACTTGAGCGAGGATAAGATTATGATCATGATGAGATTCGTGTCTTAGCGTTGTTGAAAGCTCTGCACATAATTTGTGAAGTGAGTAGTCACATTGATCACATGTATAGTAATACCTGTGATAGAAGTTGATTTCTTGACCACAACGTCCACATAGACATCGAAAATCTTGCTTCATAATCAACTCCTCCTCATCGTCGTATACTACTTCATCGCGTGGATATTCTGGATTTAGATCTATAAGTGTCAATGGATGTTCATGTTGTAACACTTCCATTTCAACAAATTGATTTTAAATTGAGGATTTTTTTTAACAATAGTTAACAGAAAAGATGATAATATGAAATCAAGGTGTAAAGTACATTATATATGGAAATTTTTGGATGATATATATTCTTTTTCTTTTCCTCTAACAATCCCTAGAGTAAAAGACACGCGTATATTTCGAATATAGATTGGTTGATTGGCATGTTCATAAAGAAAAAGATATACCTAGATAAAAAGAAGTACTTATTTGCATTTTCTTTTCTTCCTTATGTGATTTGATTTATCTTTTTCTCTTTAGTTTGTCCTTCCAATTTTCAAGCCAAGCTTTTTCTTTAGCATCAATTAATTTACTTTATTCTATAAGTCTGTAACAAATTCATATTTACGGCTGTACGATTACGTAGAGAATCTTGTGTTTACGATTGGAGAGATGCATGCTTTGTGGGGAGGTTTACCCCTCATAGGAAGGGTCTCTGTTCGAGTCTGTCCCTAGGGCGATTAAGGGTTTCCTCTACGCGTGCGTAAGGGCAAGGCGTGCAATTAGACTTTCTGGGCTGGACCCACTAATCTGTCAATGTGTGGAGCTCGCTACGCATTCTTATGGCGCTAGAGGAATTGTAGCACTATTTGCTTATCTTCACTTTTATTTGAATAGGGGTACATGTGTTGGGGTGTTTTTGGTAATTGTACTCATTAGCGGGTGGGGGTGTTCTCAGTCTTGCTGGTTTGAGTCATGTTGACGGTGAGGGGTAGGTGTTTTTTTTATGTTGCATTTCGCGGGTTAGGTCAGGGTTCGGGCCTATATGTTTGTGGGTATGATGTGTGTGGTTTGTTGTATTTCGGTTATCATAATAATTTTAGATATTATCTCTTAGCGCGTTTATGTATCACACTTTAACTTTCACACACTATTCACTAAACGTCCCGTTTATGGAATCGCCGATAACTTCTTTGGTGTCAAAATAATACATATAATCGTAATAGTTATCGAAATTTATTTGAAATAAAATAACTTTACGATCATCTAATCGCCGCCGTAGTTACGTTAGTTATAATCGGACTCCGCCGTGTTTCCAAAAAACTGTTCCGATCCATCTCCGCACCCAGTGGTTCATTAAATTGTTACGTTAAACAGCCGTCCCGTGGTTCATTTTGTTACCGTCATCACAGCCGTGGTTCGTTTACTGTTTCGATTAAAGCCGGCCGTTTCGGTTTATTAGTTTTCGATCAACGGACTGCCGTGGTTCTGTTCCGATTCATCTTCCGTCCGTGATTAATTACTGTTCCGATCCGTTCTCTCTATCAGGTTATGTTCTGTATTTTTTTATGTTTTAGTAATTTAATGTTAGTTTAATTGTTCTCTACTTGTTATTGTTACATTATATGTTATTTGAATGTTGTCTGCTATTTTACGTTGTATTTTGCTAGTTGATTGTGTATGATAATCACTCGTTTTGAACCGCGATTATTGATGAAAGGATTTTTGATGCAATCAGCTTTAATAGTTACTTAGTTTTTTAGTTAGCGTTTGGATGTTTAGTAACTAAACAGTAAATGAGCATAAAAGTAATGACTGACTGTTGTACATTATTGCTTGTGTAGTGTTAATAGTTTGTTGTCTGGCATTTATTCGACGATTGTCGATTGTGATGCAGTACGGTTTGAATGTGTGTATTTGATTAGCGAATGACACGTTCTAGTTTAAAAATGATCTTATTGTGTATTTTGGTTAAAAGACTATGACTGTACGTTGAGTGATTCATTATGCCTATGACTGATCCCGTATTGTACATTATTTGCTTGTGTTAGCAGTTTAAATAACTGAATCTTATTGTGTTTTGGGTTGAGATGGCAGCATGTTCAGGATATGTTGCTATACTTGAATTAGAAATAACTTACTTTCAATTATTTTAGTATAGTATTTGATACTATACTGCATTCTTACAAGTTTTGCAAAATATTTGTTGTTAACATTTATTACTTGTTTAGGTAAATCAATATAATGGACAAAAGTTGGATCAACGCACACATTATAAAAAGCACACTACCTTATTTGAAAGGAGTCGAGTCCTTTTGTTTGATATTTGCCCGATGATAGTTGTTATAAGAGGATCTATTATATGTCCATGCCTTAGATGTTGTAATGATGAATTGTTAGAGGTAGAGGAGGTTCATGACCACTTATTGCGTTATGGTTTTTTACCGGGGTACACAATATGGACTATTCATGGGGAGCTTGCTACTCCCCCAACATCTCAGTCTACTAGCGTTCATGAAACATCTTTTGTTAAAGACGACATGATAGGCTTGGTTCGGGATGCATTTGGTTTAAGTTATTCTACTTTGAATCATGAAAACACGGAGGAAGAAATGCTTGATGGAGAAGAAGATGAATCCGCCGAAACAAGTGATCACAATGTCGAGGATATTCCATATAAAAAGTTGCTAGAACAATGTGACGAAGAACTATATCCCGGCTGCTAGTTTTCTAGTTTGTATTTCCATCTTTACGCTTATACCACATTAAAATGGTATCGGTGGCATTTCAAACAAGGCTTTTTAGCTTGATCCTAGAGTTTTACGGGATGCATTTCCTCACATCACATCATTACCGTCATCTGCTCACCAAACCAAAAAATTGACTAATGACCTAGGGCTTGGATACAAGAAAATCCATGCATGTCCTAATGATTGCATGTTATATTGGGATAAGAGCGAAGGTGAACAATCCTGTCATACTTGCAAAGCCCTCACCGATATGAAGTCATATCGGTGATTCAATTGCGGATGATGTTCAAACTCACGCATAAGTCAAAAAAAAGCCAGCAAAGTCTTGCCGTTATTTTCCTTTAATTCCAAGACTAAAAAAGGCTTTTATCAAGTGTTGAGCACAAATACTGCGAAGGATATGAACCCGGTGGCATGAAATGGGTCGAACAAATGAGGGAAGTTAAGGCACCGGGAGGGGAGGCATGGTCTTGCTTGGAAGGCTCTTTAATGTACGTTATCAAAAAATTTGCCGAGGATACTGCGTAGTGTAAGGCTTGCCTGATAGTGACGGATGTATCCTTTTAGTCACGGATGAATACTTCACATAGTTCTGGCCAGTGTTATTGATTCCCTATAATTTACTCCCTTGAAATAATTTTTTGCATGAATGCAGCATCTTTAATTCTTTCGGCGATATTTCAAGGGGAAGAATAACAAAACAGGTCCGGACATTGTTATCGACGTTTATCTACAAACTTTAATTCAACGAACTCAACTTTTATTTGGAATGGGGTTGATGCTTTATGATGCTATTTTCTAAAGAAAGGTTCACTGTTAAGAGCTTATCTTTTTTGGAGCTCATGAACGATTATCCGCGTATGCTAACTTGTCAGGATGTTGGGGAAGCACCATAGGGACGTGTGGCATGCCCCACTTAGCGAGGAATTCGACTCGCTCATTGTGGTTAAGCATGGGAAGAATTTTTGCTACATGGGACATCGTAGATGGCTTCTTGAGGAATAATAATCAACTATATACGGTTTTCAAATGGATAGATTGGATGCCTCTCGATCGAGGGTAGAATGGTCCTCCCGCCCATTAATGTCGGGGTTCTGATATTTTGAACAAAATTAAGAGGTTCCTCGATTTTTTAATTTGGAAATATTATCTAAATCGTATAAACAAAAGAAGAAGTCGTAGATGATTGTTGTTCTCCTTGTGTCCTCTTCCTGTTTAACAAATGTAGAGGCCGTATGTGATTTGTTGTGTGTGGTGTGGGGCTTTGTTGTATGTGTGTGAGGGGGTGTTAATTTTTTGGTTTTAATTGTGGGCCGGTGGGGGGGGTGGGGAATATGTTTGACTGGCGGAGGGGCGGGAGTTCAATTTATTAGACATCAACTTAGATGTGATGCATATCGAAAAATAATATTTTTTGGATAACATTGATCGGGGGACATTTCATTAAATTTGGATCGGGAAGACTAAAGACATCGACAATGCTCGTAAGGACTCATTGGAATGGGCAATAAGCACTGAACTCCACCTTATACAAAACCGTCCTAAACAAAAAGTCATTATGCCCCTTGGCATTGTTTACACCATGACATAATGCGAAAAGTTCCAACTTTTTAAGTCCTTAAAGATGGATGATGACTCATACATCCTATGTATGACTTATATATCGTAAACATCCTCTGATGATGTTAATCAGCGACCAACTTTGGCATAGAGGAGACATCATTATAAGTTTTTTATACTATATCTACTATGTAACAAAAACGCCTTTTGTAATCATGCCGTTTTCTTAGTAATCGAATTCAGTCCAATTTGTAGCTATCTGGATTTGTCTAAGGGTTATTGCAATTTGCTTAGTGATTTGAATTGTTGTTGTATCCTTGTTTTTTATTAGCCCTTTCCGGTATTGGCAATTTTTATCACTCTGTCGCAATTACGGCATTTGTCACTAATGGGTTTGATTCTATGCCTGTTATTCTTAAATTGCTTAAAGTTTTAAACAAGATTAAACTTTTGGATGCCTAATTTGTGTACATCTAAGTGTATACGATGATATCACTTTCAATTTGTAGACCTCTTTATTAACCCTTCCTCAATCTGTCACGGGAGGGAGAGATAGGTATATTTTCCTGATCTTTCGGGGTGATATTATCTCTATGACACTGTTTGGTATTGATGGTTTCTGCATTAAAGATGTTGTTTTACAGGGTTTTGTTTCTGCCATTCAAGCTGTTGTTTCTGCCATTTAAGCTATCATCTTAGTCATATGGCCTGCTATTCTAACAGATGCTGTAAATCTTATTTACAGGTTTTGTTTATGCCATTCAAGTTGTTGTTTCTGCTATTTCCTGATCATTTGAAGCAAGAATTTACAGGTACAATCTTATAGATTTTGTAAGGCTCATTTGAGTACGGATACTCATAAATCTAATTTATTCTGTCATGGTTTTTTGCTAACAGCTTCTTTCTTGGAGGAAGACCACCGGGAAACCGATGTTTGGTCTAAAGCAACAATGAAACAAGCATGCAAAAAAGGTATACAACAATAATGTTTGAATTAACTTCCCACACGCATATGGAATCACATATGCATACCATAATTAGTAACTTACAATCGATGTTCACATCGGATTCATATCTTTTTGACACACACTTTTTCGCCCCACCTTCTTTGTTGCTTACCATCCATCAAACTTCCTTACCACTAATCATCTTCTGCTGATTATTCAATACATACGATCAATCCAACCGATTATTATTCCATAATTTGTGATGATTCTATGTCTTGCACACACGTTCATATCTTCGTATCATATATTCTAAGCCAACTACATTTGAGCCTAGGATGCACCAGTCCACCATCGGTCCTCATCATATTCTAAGCCAACGACATTTGAGCCTATGTTGCACCAGTCCACATCCTCATCATATTCTAAGCCACCGGCATTTGAGACTATGTTGCACCAGTCCACATCCTCATCATATTCTAAGCCAATGACATTTGAGCCTATGTTGCACCCGTCCACATCCACATTATCAGATCAACCGTCATCTTCTAGGACTAGTTGTACCTTCAGTTATCATCGTCTTTTCACCTTATAACCAAAGATGATGAGATGGAAGATGGAGATGAGTTCAAAATGAAAAATGATGATGGAACGTCCACAAGGAGGTTGAAATAGTAGGTAAGTATAAACATACTATTACTTGTAATTAGTTATTATTTTGCAAATTCAATGCCAATAAGGGGTGGTTTTTTTGTAGATGAGTATGGGAGTATTCTTAGGGTGCAAAATATGACAGAAAAAGACGTGTATAAGCTAACAGAGGGTGAAAAAGTTCTCGTTCATGTTAATATTCCGTTTCAGTGTCTAATTAAGGTGCTGCAGGTGTGTGCACACAGGTTCATCGACCATTACTTTTGAGGTAAACTAATTTGTGATACACTCAGAGCATAAAGATTGGGAGAGAAAATAAAAGCAGCGCCCTGGGTACATTGCTTGTGGGCGAGATGACGAGAACTTCCCCCCCCCCCCCCCCCCCCCCCCCTTCCCCGGTAATTTCTTCCAAAACACTTATATTTTATTGTTCATAACAATGACGGTCATTGATATCCCTTCTTTCTGGCATTTTTTGGCAAGCGAAATATTCAGTTCTGCTTCAAGGGTTAGTGATCTCGATTGATTGTTCTTTTTGACTAATGTTCGGTGCGTTAAGGTCAGATACACTAAACATTGGTTTTTTTAATAAATTGAAGCTATTTCGGTTAGCTGCCAAGAAATTAGATGAAGCTAACAATGTTGGTGATACTGGTGATCAAGGATGCAACCTATTACAGTGATTGAAGCTCCTGCAAGACTTGATCTATAGATGTTCCGCGAAGCTTTCTTATCACCAGTGGGGGGATGTTAATATAAAAGTAATCTAAGAACACCTTTGGCAAAGGTACTGGTTTGTTTTTCTCATATTAAAAAAAATACTACACTTTTGCAAGGGTTTTGTACTGACATTTTTCTTGCTCGTATGAAATGTAGAATAGAAACTATCAGAACAGGGGGGAAAATAAAGAAAGTATATCTATGCAAGTTCATACTCACACAACGGGTGCTACTAGTTTTGCTCGAAAACGTGACCGATTTGTGAGTACCCTGAAAACATTCCCTTTTGTAAATATATGCATTCATAACAGGTGCTTTACGATTATGAGCTTTTTAGTTTACCATTATCAGCTTTTAAAAGAAACTATATTAGTTTAAAAACATTTAGACATTTACTCAAATACCCCAAACTGAGATTTGAGCAACTTCGCAAAACTGATTAAACATTATATAATTTCCCGCGTAGGCGCATAATCTAGCTTCCTTTTCCCTTTCTGCTTTAGATGCCTATTAATAATAATACAGTCATAGGGCTTGGTAAATTTTCTTTCGCTGTATCGTTGTTACTTACTACATTCTATAGGCTCGTCAACTAAATGACATGAACAAAAGTTTAATTAAGCACATGATCATAACATAATTTTTTTTAGTAAATACCTCCAAAACAATAAAATATTAAGTTCCATGCCAACATTAGACAATAAGATGCACAATTACATGAAGCACTTTGACTCGTGTATTGTGATGAGTTTGTATTTAATGTGCAGAAAACGAAGCACAAGAGATCACCTAATAGGATTGAGTTTTTTGACTTGTCATATCAATCTAGAGACGGGTCATTCATTCATGGCCTGGTCGGGGGCAGTCTCATGGTATACATTTACAGAATTTATACATTTATTTATACTCTTCTATATTTTTGGTCTTATAATATTTATGTTTTAGGAGCGAGCACGTGAAGAAATGACTAGAAGAGAATTACAAATTAGCAAGTCAAGACCTGTTGATGATGAAGTCCGATCAGAGATTGCTGGTATGCTAGTAATGATGGTTCGTCATTGGCCAGACTAAGCCTGGACAAGAACTTGAGTTTAGGGACCTGGAGTTACAAAATCTAAGTCACCTAATTATGTTTGGATTTAAGAAGATTCAAGAAAAAGAAAAGCTTAGTAAATCCCAAAACCGGTCTACTGTTTGAAAACTTGATTCACAATTGGTAAGGGAATGAGTCATAAACAATCAAATCAAGGGCCTATGCAAAAGATCTTTGTGATATTAGAGGGGAGCTGAATGAAAGTTTTACACGACTGCATTTAAGAGCTATATTTTGGCTGGAGCTTCAAGATATGTTGTTTCAAGTGACATCTGATAAGCGTTCAGGTTAGATTATTTTCTATTTTTTTATAAAAGTTCCATTATTTTGAATGATCATATATGATATTCATATTTCTGATTAGGAGGAACAACAACAACAGCAGCACCAACGCCAATTTTTAAACATATTTGTGGCAAAGTTTCTGTGGCATCTAGTAGCAAATCAATCTTGGGTTCAGATTCAGAATCAGCAGAAATTCAGCAGAGTTCAGCAGGTATCATCTCATGGGCATAGCAAACACCTGGTTCACACAAAACAATCACTTTTAAGGCAAAACATAAGACACTCAAGGGCAAGCAATGACGCTGAAGACCAACAAAGTTAGATTCAATGGGGCAACAGGTGAGTGCTACAAACATGCAACAAAACCCACTAACTGGACAGCAATATGGTTACTCGGATATGCAGCAAGATAGTGCATATCCAAGTTATGGATTTGGCAACATAGATATGCAGCAGCAAGATTGTACGAAGAAATCAAAGTCTGTGTTCAGTTTTGCTTGCCTAGAAAAAGTATTTTTTGTTTGAAAATAATTGTAATTTTTCAGGACATTTAAAGTTTGTGCGTGCAGGTTTAAATGTCTTGATCAATAAATGGCTTTGACTGTGCATCTGATCAAGTTTATGATATATTAGAGTTATTTTAGTTATATCCATACTTTATGCAGTTAGAGATTTACAATTTTTCACACTTATAAGTTAGTGTATATTTTAAAATGTTTCCTCACTTTTTTAATTGTTGACATTTTTTTTTTCAAATTTGTGCCACACTTTTAGGTGTGGAACATTCATACGGATCTTTCCACACTTTTTACCATGGACATATAGATAATTTTTCTACACTTATACAGGTGTTGGAAAATTTGTCACAAACATATTATTGCCGAATATGAGCAAGTGTGGACGTTATAATTTTCACATTTTTAACCCGTGGATATTTGGCCTTTTTAAATGTGGGTGAATTTTAACTAATGTTTTGTAGTGATGCTTTTAAGAGCTGTGGCTTCTATGAGAAGGTCTGATACATCTATGCAAATTATTTATAATTTAAACGAAAGGAGGAAACCAATATTTAGTCTCCATTTCATTTATGTTTTGTATGTTCGATACGTTAAAGCTTCTTGGTGTCGATGTGAAGATCGGTTGCAGATTGCTTGTTAAGCTTGCTTTTGGGACGAGTCTTAGTGGGAGAGACAAACAACAACTGACAAATTTGTTAGGTTAGTTCTAAACAAGCTAAGGATGGTGTTAGAAACTACGCTAAACTCTATGAACATGTGTCAAGTTAATAACGAGGTCCGGGGTATTAAGTACGTAGGATGTGAATTCCCTTTTGTTCAACAACGAAAAAATGAAGTTGATTTGTGTATGTTTTAACATTGTACAACATACATTGTAAATCTCATTTTTTTTTATCATGGTTTATGGTGTGGTTCATTGAAGATGTATGCATCCACCACATAACATGTTTATACAACTTATGCGTGAACAAATTAATAATTAGCTCACTGATAATAGCATTGTATGCTTAAGTGTCATAAAAATACTAAAGGTCTTATTATGTAATTTTAGAAACTCAGTTTTCAGTAGGGTGTTCATTGTTCGGGTAATAACCGAATAAATCAAAAACTGTAACCAAACCGAAAAAATTGAATAGAACTTAGAACCGAACCGTTAAAATCAGAATAGAACTTACTGAATCAGAACGAATTTACCAAAACGAACCGAATTATACTATTCGGTTTTCGTTTTTAGATTATAGTTTGGAATCAATAAACCGGGAAAATCAAATCGTGCTTATAAATATATATCTATATCTATATTTATATATTTATATTATATTTATATACTTAATAAATGAAAATAATTTTGAATGTCCTTTCTCCTTATATGACGTCATAATGACACACGTCATTGTCTTAGTAAACTAACAGCCCATTTGCTCACGTCATCACAAGATTTTGTTAGTATTTATCTCATATTTACATAATTACTCCTTTTACTTTGTATCTAGTTTCATAAATACACCTTATTCACTAATTTTATTAGGGAAAATGGTCAGAAAATGCATCGAACTTGTCACGTTATTCTTTTGTATGCTAATCTTCGTATTGTAGCCATAATTAACAAAAAAGCTGACGTGACACGATTTTAATACATTTTTCTAGTTTGACTTTTTTTGCAACCTATACTTTATTTTTTACAAAATCCACCCCTTTAACCCAATGATTCAATCTCTTCTTCTTCATCTTCCATTCAACCTCTTCCACCACCATCACACCACCATACCTCCTCCTCTCAACCACCACTTTCTCCACTCTCCGCCACCAGTGGACCCCATTTCTCTCTCCACACTCCCCCACCACTCAAGAGCTAGACAACTTTTTAAACAAACACTACTAGGTTCCCTAAAAATTTTGGCCAAATACAAACACTACCTGGTACAAAATATAATGACTGTGAAGAGACAGTTTTTTGAGATGTTGAGATTGTGACACCCCGTAAATTTCCGTTCAATAATTTAGCCGTTTCCGATTGATAATTTGAATTTTTAAAAGTTTCGTTTAACTTTTCTGTTTAACCGGGAAGTTGTTCTGTTATTATCTGAGAATCGTTACCGGGAGCGAACCGGGTTACCAAACGTTGTAGTATTTTGGCAATGGCCACGTTTTTATATTTTAGGGCAATATTTAAAATTTTATAATTTTCGGTGATACCGTTATTCGTTTCGTTACTTGCGTGAACCGTGTGTTATTTAAACTGAGAGCATATGCATGGAAGGCTTAGAAATTAAATCATGCAAGAGCACTAGCATCATAAAATATTAAAAACCATTTTGGTCCCCCCCTCTTGCATGCATGCGTCCAAACCAACACCCCTAAGAAACCAAAGATGCCATTTGAATTCAAATACAATAAGACAAGGTTTACAACTATCATTTTTTCCTAGTTGCATTATGATTGGGAGATCATTTTGGTCCCTTCTCTTTCTTTGTCCCGTTCCCACGCACACACACAAACACACTTTTAGTGTGTGAAGTAAACTTTGTATTATTTATACATGTTATTTCCATTTTCTCATTCATAAAACACACACACTAAATATTGAGTTTTCTCTCTTCACTACAAGAAAAAGTGCTTTTAGTGATGAGAAATTTTCGTCACAAACAGTAGTAATTTCGTCACCAAACGTTATTAGTGACCAAATATAGGTGGTCACTAGTGGTCACTAAAGGTCCGTCACTAATTACAATTAGAGACCAAACACAGTTTCATCACCAAATAGTGACCAAAAGGTCGTCACTGATTGGATCGGGTAAATACAACTTCAAATCATAGGTGACCAAATATCCTCGTCACCGATTTGTCAGAGACCAAATGGTGGTCACTAATTTGGTGGATTGGTGACCAAAAAAGTCGTCACCATCCACAAGTTGCTGACAACCACAAAATACCCGGGTTCTGGGCACCCTTTTCCTTTAGCAGAACGGAAAACTAAAATTCTTAAACTTGTTAACGTAACACAAATTAATCCAAACAAAAAAAATACAATCAATACTTATAACATACCAACAATTGCATCCATTTGCCTATGATAACCAACTTCTTAGGGTTAAATTATAATTCAATTATAGTATACGTATTCCGAAAGACTCAAAAAAATTCCTTTTGACCAAAGAAAAATCAAAAATCTCCTGGGTCGTTTCCCAACGAGGCGTGAATTGAAAATCGGGTATACGTTCGTGATCGCGTTTTTGAATGGATTAAAGATTTGATTTGGGATTTCTATTCCTTCTCCAGTTCCTATTGAGGAAGGTACTAAATACTTCTATATATCTTAACTAACCCCACTATGCACGGGTTCTGCTGCTTTCTGCATTTCTTATTGGGTAAAAGTATGGATGTGCCTGCATTATGCATTATATTATTAACCCTGAACATGCTTCTTATTAACCTAATGCTCGGTATGTTAAAGTAAATCATTTTGTGAAGAAAAATATTCCAAGTTGCTTGTTTACATTAGCATTTACCAAAAAAATCTATATTTTTGTTCGTTATTTATAGTATATTTATGTATGAGCAATAATGGTCCATCAAAGTGCTAAAATGATTGTTATGAGTGTGCAAAGGAAGAAGAAAAGATAATTACCATTGCTTCTTTAGCAGTGGGCCTTTCTTGATGATCATACCGAAGCAACTTGTCAAGGAAATCAATTGCCTACACTCCACAAAACAAGCGCAACCATAAGACACACAAGCGCAGAATGGAACGGACGATAGTTGAATATATACTTTGTAAAGAAAATGTTTTTTTACCTCAGGAACAGCCAAATGCTGGTTATCAGAATTAATGAACTTTGTCCCATAGGTTTTCCTGCTATGAATCTACAGGAACAACGATAGGGAAAAAAATACAAAATGAGTTAATAGACGACCAGACCTAAAGCTTTTATTAGCTAAGAAGTTAATTTATGTCCACCAACCTTCCAACAAGAGCAACTAGATGTGGATCTAGCTCTAACCGGTACCTCTGTAGATAAGTATTTAGTTTGTCTGTCCCTAACACCTATCCAACAATAGCAAAGATTGCAAAACATCCGTTAGATTCCATGATAAAACTTTATACCAAAGCTAGAGCATGCATCATAACTTTTTACTCTTACAGATTTAAACATTGAGACTATTTAGCAATCATTACTTTTTACTATTATTGTATGTTGTATGTAGTTAGTACATATATAGTAAACCAAAAATGAGAATACACAACATCAGCACCACAAACACTCAATCATTACAGTTTCCTTTTCCCCTTTTCTAAAGATTGGATAGATTGTCTGTAATGTGCACATACCTTGGCAATCTTGACCAATTGATCATAATTGTCATGCCCGTAGAAGAAAGGTTCCTTGCGAAATATCTGTACAACACATTCACCATTTCAGAATTAGGATTAGAATGACCAGGGGCGTTAACATAGCTTGTGAGATTTACCTATGAAGCTCATAAAGCTAGCATACAGGCATAAATTTCTTAGAGTAACTTAAACAAGTTTCAACTCCAAAGCTTTAACCTTCTTAACCAATGTACCCACCACTTCCTTAAATAACAACTTGTGTGCCTGAAGCTCTGATTCCAAGGTACTAACTTTCTGCACAAGTTCAGACACTAGAGAAGACAAAGCAGTTAGTGTGGCAAGGTCCTCAGCACCTCCTGAGGTTGGACCTTCAGGGGGAACTTGAGTGGACCTGGGAGGAGTGGTGTGGAAAGATCCTCCCAGTGTTTCATCTTCCACATTTGTGGAAGTGAAAAGGTCAGGATCAGACTCATGTGCTCCTGAAAAAGAGGCAATGTTGGGGTCTGAAGTGTGACCCTGCTCAAACACTGGAGGAATTTGGTCTGTTGTTGTTGTTCTTGGTGGTGTTGGTAGATGTTCTTGAGAGTGATCAGGCTCAGGCCTTGTCTCTTGAATAGTCTCAGGAATGGTTTGAGGGGCATCTGGTGCAACTTCCCCTGTACCGTCATCTGCTATAGCAGCTTGAGCAGGGGGAAGCATTGCAGCTAAAAGTGGCATGTGGTCCCCATTAAAATTTAACCTCATGTTAGCAAAAAGTTTGCTTGACAGTTTTAGAACATGATATTGTTTAGTATTCCTAGTTTCTATTCCCAAAATGATTTGAAGGAACCGAGGATACATAAGAAACCTTTTAGCATTACTGATGTTATGTACCATCCCCTTGAAAATGTAACGTGACCAATTAAACCTTCTCCCATCAGACAAACAAATAAGTGCTATAGCCAGTGGGCTTCCAAATTGATCCCAGCTACCAGATTTGGAACTGAGACAATGTTGGATTGTGTGAACCAAGAACCTCCACTGAGGTGAGAACTTGTTTTTGTGGAAGGTTAGCTTGCCTTCAGTGGGGTAACCAAGATTATCCATACCCAAATATATATCAGCAATGGGCAAGTCATCAATACCTCCATCATCACCCAATTGAAGTTGACGCCTTACAGTATCTTCAGTGATAGTGTAGGGAGTCCTATCAATCGTGGCCAGTATAGCTGGAGAGCCTAACTCAGGAGCCCTGAGTGAAGCCGTTGACCAGAACTGTTTGACCAAAGAGTCAAAGATGATGGGGTCATGAGTAAGAGCATACCTGAAGTGTGAACCCCTCAAGAAGTCGAGTACTTGGTGATAATCATCACTACCTTTGGGTTTTTCCATGTAACCCACCTTATTGTGCTCTTCTCTATACTTGAGTACGGCCATTGTTGAGTAGTAAATGGGGTTGAGTGTTAGTGCTGGTGGATGATCGCAATGGAGAGTTACTACTGGTAGAGAGAGGGAATCGAGTTTTCAAAGAGTGAGTGGAACAAGTAAAGAGCTTTTAAAAATTAGGGTTTGATGTAAAAGGTAACTCTGTTATAATGAGAGAAAATAGTAATTATCCCTTTAAATAGGTGACCCTTTGATGAATTAAATGCCCAATTATCTCAACTAGAACTTTGAATTAAAATAAAACTCAATGTAATATACCCGCTCAAAGAAAAGTCAACCCTAAAGAAAACTAACATAACCAGTAGGAAATGGTTAACCAGTAGGAACCAGTAAAGCTACCAGTAGGAACTCTTGCACCACCAGGAGAAACACGTAACCAACCAGAATGAATTCTTTATCATCAAAAGAAAGCCACACTGTTTATGAAGAACACTTGAAAAGTGTGAAACCACCCTCATGTGTGATGCATCTGCAAAAGGTTAGACCAAAACAGCCAAAACATATACAATGAAAAGGAAAAATTAACTATCAGAATTAACTAAACTAACTACATACCATGGGTAATAACTAAAACTAGCAGGAGAAAAAATTGTAACAATAAAAACTAAGTGGTAATACAAACGAGAAACCAACTATTTAGAAATTTTTACAACAACAGTCCTC
>BQNB010062512.1:0-29855 GCA_026074375.1 Tanacetum coccineum | reverse complement strand
CCATCAATCAAGAAAAGGATAACTTTATAAAAGATTTTGATGTATCAAACAATTGCTCCAAGCAACAGTAAATTCGAAAAACCTTAAACAATAACGTTTATACCTGTGATCATGATTGGAAAACGAACAGAACCTTACCTTCACATGATTCAAACGTTAACATAAGTTATGATGTTATTAGTGATGACATACTACAATAATCAGTAAATAAGAGGATAACCGGTTAATCTAAAAACCTTAGTCGTATGTAAAAACGACCTAAACAAACCCTAACCAAAAAACGATTAGGGATATGAGTAGAAACGTTTTTGGCAAGGCGAATAAGTAATTAAGATAGCCAGCAACAGTTAAAGATCACAAGTTAAGCAATTAATGGATGTGTAATCGACTTATATTGAAAAATCGATTAGGGTTTTTTAGTCACCAATATCGCCAGAGGAGGGAGGCTCGCACACTCTAAATCCCTAGCATCATATGAAAAAGATTGTACATCACATGTAGTTTGTAAACTTGTGATATATAAAACCCCAATTTCTAATAATAGCAATGTCAAGGTTATATATTTTTGGAAAGGCAATTACCTATTGAATCGTGAAATGTCTAGTTTTAACTCTAACCTAAAGTATAATAACGATGAATTTCCATTAATGACAAACGAATATTTTTTGTTGCTAAGATGATAATACCACTGCTCCTTTTCTTTTACGTGCTAATGCAAGTCGATGAATCATTTAAAAAAGGATTGATGACATTAGTCCATAGAATGATGACGTATGGATAGTGACGTCATATTAATAGTTTCCAACTTTCCATAACTTTTTGGTTCTAGACTAAAGTTTTGGATTAAATTTCTAGTGTAATTCAAAGTTCAAGTTAACAAAATAATTTTATTCTTCAATCTTCATGTATAGTATGTGTTGTTCATTTGTGTGTGTAGATATAAATACGGTTAAGACTACATACAGTTAGATAATTATGCTCCTTTTTCTTAACATATAGACACAAAAAGGTAAATAAATATATACGATGTGAAATAACTGAATGTCGAGAATCATCTACAAACGCTTGTGCAATTATATTGTCTACTACTACGTAGTTAGGTAGACTTGCAGCATGTATATGTTAAAAAAAATGGAAAACAAATTAAATATATTAATTATCACCATCGTGACAGGCAGTACAAATAACTATAAGATAATAATGTTGAGTCATTAGTCATCGATATAAAGCCATTGACTTGGAAAAAAAATTAAACAAATATACTAGCTAGTAAATTATACTGATAGATCGAGCTTCTTGTATCTACCATTTCATTTAGTGACCATGTTCACACACGTAAGCACCATGCATTCACACAACTCAAGGGGAAAAACGACAAGAAAATATTTTCTAAATTTTTTTAAAATTAAAATAGCAAATAAAGATTTTGAATGCTTATATATAATAAGGACTTGTTTAGTAAACGTAGAGCTAAGCATCAAGGAGTGAGAGACTAAGAGTCAAGGACTTGTTATACTTGATCAAACTTCATCGTCTTTTCTGCTAATTAGTGAAACCATCGTAATATAGCAAGGAAGATGAGGCAAGTTTGCTGCTCCGTTGTTTCTGCAGTCGTCTTTCGGTTACTCTTTGTGTTCTTCATGCTCGAGTTTGGAGTTGGTCAGTACCATGAAGTTTTTGATCATATATATGAACTAAACTATCTTTGTTTTTTACTTCAAGCTGTTTTTTAGTAGAAAATCACCACCAATATCACGTACACCACATATGTCTCTGACGAGACTTCAACTCAACCTCTTGGTTGATGGGTCACTCACATATCGCTCGGCCTAAGAGGCCTTTGGTTTCAAACTGTTAATTACGTAGTATGTGAATATTAATATGCATGTTGTGTGCAGTTGGGGCAACACTTGGAGCAATAGCTGGAGTAGTGATAGGATGGAGTCATAAGACAAGGTTCATGCAAAATGCAATTATAGGAGCAGTATCAGGGACAGCTTTGGCTTATAAGCTCACAAAAGCTACCTTTGATCATTTGAATTCTGATGATGACGATGAACTTGGCCTCGCCGTTAATCTGGTGAGTAAATATTTGAAAACTTGATTCAATATAATCTTAGCAACAAGATTATTTTTTTTCCTTCTAATTAGTGGATTTATCGATCTTATAGGTTATGATTATATATGGACATCTAGAGATAATGCTTAGTGGTGATGAACATAAAATCATGGGATTCTATAAGGTAATTGTTGTTATATTAGGTATATAGTTTCATATTTCATATGTGTGATAATCAAGTTTTCTTTTTGAATTGAAGCATAAAAAGTCTTATTGATCGGTATAAAAATTAGCCCCTAGCGAGAGGCTAAAGGGATACAACCGGAAATAAGAACCCACACGAAGAAATAGTAGTTCTTATCATATGTGTGCATAATTCATAATTGTGTGCTAACTTTCGACCACCATATGCCATATAAATGCCTTGTTTTTACAAAACTGGCCTAATGGCCTTGGTAGTGGGCTTACATGTTGGGTTTAATACCCGGCCCATTATCGAATGTTATACATTAAACGATTAACTACAATCTACAATAATCGATAAAATACACGGGGTGACCGAGTCTTTTTCTAATATCTAACAATCTCCCCCTAAGGGAGGTCACCCCAAAAAATACTAACTTAAGCTCAGCAATCTTGATCTTGTGTTCAGCTCGTAGTCTTTGATTCTTCATGTGAAATCTTGTACATTGATGTAGTGATCTTTGCCTTGTGGCTTGTGATTGTACTTGATATGTGATCTTGAGCTTCTTTGAGATCATCAGCCAAATTTAATCTCTGATCATCAACTTTTGGTCTTTTGCCATCTTGTACTGGTGACATCTAGACTGACATGCTCATACCTTTCTTGATGGTGAAAGCTTAATTATTCATCATTCTTGAAGTTCCTTAAACTTTTAATACGTGATCACTTCGAGAGGATTTTGATATCAGAGTTGCGGAAGCTTTGAAACATATACTTGTGCTTTCATGAGGTCATTAGATATATTAGTCGAGTATGAGCATGCGGTTATGAAATAGACTCCACAAGAACCAGGTATCTCCATCTCCATCTTTACTTGAACCTGTAATAAAACAGTCAGCAATAAAGTTTGCGGACGAATATGGCTTTGTCATTCGCCTGAGTTTGGTTGGATTAACCTCCAGATCCTGTGAGGACCGACTTGTGATCAGGTAGATTCAATCTTAAGAAGAATCTCCTTGACAGGATTTCCAGTATAAGTGTCAGATCTTATAATGTCTGAACTATTGAAGGTAATTGGTTTTCCTTGATTATTTCTCACAAATGACAAGGTATATATAGATTACAAAGGGAATGGGCTTGAGCCCAAGATAACTACGATACAGCTAATGATGACAAAGCATCAAAAAATATATCAACTAATTTAGGAAGGTAACTAATTAAATATCAATCAAATATATTAACTAATACGCCCCAACAGTTGGAGCGGGAGGAGGCCGTACGCTTAAACTGGATCGAAATTCTTCAAACAATGCAGAAGGCAGCCCCTTGGTGAAAATATTGGCATATTGGAAACGAGAGGGCACATGTAGAACTCTAACTTGACCAGCAATAACCATATCTTGGACGAAATGAATGTCGATCTCAATGTGTTTAACAGGGTTGGCAGACATATAAACACCACTAACGTTATCATAGTAGACAAGAGTTGCAGTCGATAAAGGAGAGTGTAACTCACGAAGAAGATTACGAAGCCACGTAGTTTCTGCTACAACATTAGCAACACCCCGGTATTCAGCTTTGGCACTAGAGCGTGAAAGAGTGTGTTGTCGTTTAGCGGACTAAGATAATAAGTTATCACCTAAAAAGACACAATAACCTGAGGTAGACATGCGTGTAGATGGACAACCCGCCCAATCAACATTAGTATAACCAACCAGAGAGGTAGTGGAGGACGCATATAAGTGAAGGCCTAAATCCAAAGTACCCTGAACATATTACAAGATACGCTTGAGAGCAGCTAAATGTAGCTCTCTCAGATCATGCATATAAAGGCAAAATCTGCTGAACTGCATAAGATAAATCTGGACGTGTAAAAGTAAGATACTGGAGCCCTCTGCAAGGCTGCGATACATAGTAGGATCTTGAACCGGAACCCCGTCCGAACCCAGTTTAGACTCCGTATCTACTGGTGTCCGAGAAGGGTTATAATTAACCACGTGAGCACGCTCAAGGAGCTGAAGAGCGTACTTTTGCTGAGATAAAAATAAACTTGTAGAGTGACGAACAGTAGAGATACCAAGAAAATAATTAAGTGCCCCGAGGTCAGTCATGTCAAACTTACAATGTAAAGAATCAATAAGTTGTTAAAGAAGTGCTATAGAAGAAGCCATAAGAATAATATCATCCACATATAAAAGAAGATAAGCAACCTGAGATCCCTGTCTATAAATAAATAGAGAAGAATCGCAACGACTATGATAAAATCTGGCTCGTGTGGCATAACCTGCAAAACATTGAAACCAAGAACGAGGTGCTTGTTTCAGCCCATATCTGCAAACGAAAAACATAGTTAGGGAACCTGGCATCAACAAAACCAGGTGGCTGATGCATGTAGACAGCCTCAGATAAATCACCCTTAAGAAAAGGATTCATAACATCAAGTTGGTGAATTGGCCACTTACGAGACACAGCAAGGCTAAGAACCATACGAATAGTGGTTGGTTTGACAACCGGGCTAAATGTCTCATCAAAATCAACACCAAGTTGCTGACTACTACCGTTAGCAACTAAACGAGCCTTATAACGGCTCAAAGTCCCTTCAGCATGAAACTTATGCTTAAATAACCACATAGAGCGAACCATATTAATACTTGTGGGCCTTGGTACAAGTAGCCAACTGCCATTTTTAACCAACGCATTATACTCATCGTACATAGCATTACGCCACTAGGGATCTTTTAAGGCGTCAGATAGATTTTTAGGAATAGGAGATATCAAGAAAGTATTTAGAGACAAGCGATCGATAGGTTTGGCAATGCCTGATTACGACCGTGTGATCATGGGGTGAGTGCGGGGTGGTTCATTAACTAGGTCGGTATTGGTTTGTGGATTTGGTGGATCAAATATGGGTGGTGGCAGCGAACTGTTTTGGGTTTGGGTTTAGGTTTGGGTTTGGATGTTGTGTGGTTCCTAACAAGTAAGCTGGTTGGTGGGAAACGTTGGGCCTGGTGAATTTAGGCCGGTGTAAGTAGGACTTTGATTTGGATCGGTAATTGGTGAAGCAGTTGGGCTGCTCGTTTAGTGTGGGATGTTTGTGGAAGAATTAGGAAGTTTGGATGCAAGAGAAGTGAGGAGGGGTTGTGTTTCGTCAAAGGTGACGTGTCAGGAGAGAATAATTTTGTTTGTCTCGAGGTTAAGGCAACGAAAACCACGATGATAGGCGGGATAGCCTAAAAAGATACATGGTGTGGCACGTGGGGCAAGTTTATGAGGTAAGTAGAGATAAGGGTAACATAGACGCCCAAAGACACGAAGGTGGGAGTAATCGAGTGGTTTGTTGAAAAGGCGTATGAAAGGTATATCGTTATGGATTGCGGTAAAAAGGTAAAAGTTTAGGGGAGATAGGTGGTCCATATGGTGGGCTTTGACCAAAAAGTAGGGAAGGTGTGCTTGAAGGGTGGCTGATGCATGTAGACAGCCTCAGATAAATCACCCTTAAGAAAAGGATTCATAACATCAAGTTGGTGAATTGGCCACTTACGAGACACAGCAAGGCTAAGAACCATACGAATAGTGGTTGGTTTGACAACCGGGCTAAATGTCTCATCAAAATCAACACCAAGTTGCTGACTACTACCGTTAGCAACTAAACGAGCCTTATAACGGCTCAAAGTCCCTTCAGCATGAAACTTATGCTTAAATAACCACATAGAGCAAACCATATTAATACTTGTGGGCCTTGGTACAAGTAGCCAACTGCCATTTTTAACCAACGCATTATACTCATCATACATAGCATTACGCCACTGGGGATCTTTTAAGGAGTCAGATAGATTTTTAGGAATATGAGATATCAAGAAAGTATTTAGAGATAAGCGATCGATAGGTTTGACAATGCCTGATTACGACTGTGTGATCATGGGATGAGTGCGGGTGGTTCATTAACTAGGTTGGTATTGGTTTGTGGATTTGGTGGATCAAATATAAGTGATGGCAGCGAACTGTTTTGGGTTTGGGTGTTGTGTGGTTCGTAACAAGTGGACTGGTTGGTAGGGAAAGTTGGGCCTGGTGAATTTGGGCCGGTGTGAGTAGGACTTTGATTTGGATCGGTAATTGGTGGAGCAGTTGGGCTGCTCGTTTGGTATGGGATGTTTGTGGAAGAATTAGGAAGTTTGAATGCAAGAGAAGTGAGGAGGGGGTAAGGTTGAGTATCAAAGAAGGTGTAAGAAGGTGGTGAGGACGGTGTCATAGATTTGTAAGGGAATTATGTTTCGTCAAGGGTGACGTGTCGAGAGAGAATAATTTTGTTTGTCTCGAGGTTAAGGCAAGGAAAACCATGATGATAGGCGGGATAGCCTAAAAAGATACATGGTGTGGCACGTGGGGCAAGTTTATGAGGTGGGTAGAGATGAGGGTAACATAGACACCCAAAGATGCGAAGGTGGGAATAATCGGGTGGTTTGATGAAAAGGCATGTGAAAGGTATATCGTTATGGATTGGAGTAGAGGGTAAAAGGTTTAGGAGATAGGTGGCCATATGGAGGGCTTCGACCCAAAAAGTAGGGGGGAGGTGTGCTTGAAAGAGAAGAGTACGAATGGTATTATTAATTGTTCGTGTTATTCGCTCCGCCTTACCATTTTGTTGGGAGGTTTTTGGGCAAGAGAATCTAAATTGGATGCTTGTTTTAGCAAAAAGGGTGTGAAGTCGGTTATTATCGAACTCGCCGCCATTATCACATTGAAAGCTTTTAATTGCACATTTAAATTGATTTTTAACATAGTTGCGAAAATGCAAAAATTTATCAAACATTTCAGATTTAGAACGAAGAGGATAAATCCATAAAAAATGAGAGAAATGGTCAAGAAATAAGACATAATATTCGAAACCACTAGAGCTAACAATGGGTGATGTCCATAAATCAGAATGTATAATATCAAAACAATGTTTAACAATGGAAGTTGAACTATAAAAGGGAAGCTTCACATGTTTGCCAAGTTGGCAAGCGTGACAAATATGTGAAGACTTTTTTTATTACATGAAATAAAATGACTAGAGACAAGCGAACGTGGCACTTGATCACCCGGATGTTTGAGGCGTTGATGCCACATAGAAGCACTTATCGAGAGAAAAGCAATAGGAAGAGTTGACAGCTTGGTAGCTGGATAGAGATCGCCTGAACTATCACATCAAAGGAGGATATGACGAGTCAAGTAATCCTTCACAGAAAAACCAAAGGCGTCAAATTCAATAGTATAATTATTATCCCTAGTGAACTGACGAACATAAATGAGATTTTTAATTATATTGGGTGTTACAAGAACATTATGAAGATGAAGAGGGCGATGATGGGAAGGAATAATGTTATGGCCGGTGTTGGTGACGGAAATAGACTTGCCATCACCAACGTAAACAGATGGAAATAAGCGTTTATAAAAAATGGTACTTAAATTACTTGCATTAAAATTTAAATGAGAAGAGGCACCTGTATCCATGTGCCAAGTCGGGTCTTACGGCGGCATAATGCTAAATGCACTTGGTAGAGTAGTATGCTGGGATGCATAAATAGCCGGAGCGGGACCGAGTATACCTTGACCGGGATGCGGCAATCTGTAATGATTTTGTGGTGTAAACTATTGAGCAACATTAGTCTTGTGAGCCACATATTGGGCTAGGGAACATGTGAAAGCCATAAGAACAATCTTTTTTTTCTTCAATGAACAGTACCCGACGATGAACAGTACTTGCCGGTGAATAGTAACACTGATGAACAGTAAATTTTTTTGATTTGGTGAAGAAAAAAAAAACTGTGAGGTAGAGAAAGAATAGGGGAAGAACGACTGAGATGAGATTTTAGGAGTGGATCGATACTGGCTGTGATACCATATTGAAGGTAATTGGTTTTCCTTGATTATTTCTCATAAATGATAAGGTATATATAGATTGCAAAGGGGATGGGCTTGAGCCCAAGATAACTACGATACAACTAATGATGACAAAACATCCAAAAATATATCAACTAATTTAGGAAGGTAACTAATCAAATATCAATCAAATATATTGACTAATATGAACATCAGAATCACCTAACTTGCCTGTTCTCTTAATTGGAACGTCTCAAAGTAGACAGCACGATAAGAGTGAATCGGTTAGTTACTATCTTACCGATTAAAGAGGAAAATTGATTTGAAAATTAATTGACGTGTCACTTGAGAAAGTGTTTTTGTGACACATCAAGAGTGTTAAGCATTTATCAAAATTCATCAATCGTCAATTCATAATCTGGACGATTCGATATCCAGTGTCATAAGTTTGACCCATTAAGGATCTCATAAGTCACCTACCATGAGCTTGCTTGATGTTGGCTCAAGCAGGATTTCCATCTTCATTGTGAACACATAAGTGTCACTCGGATGTTCTGGCAAAACCACAAGGATAATGCGTAGGACTCTTATGATAATCCTTGTTTTCACATTGTGTGAATGACAAGCCATTTTCACCAACATGCTCAAATAGGTCATCTTTTGGCGTTTCTCCAGCTGATTACCAGTAGGTGGCTTATTCTGATAGCTTCAACCTTTGTTGAGCCAAGAAATTTCCTTGTGCACCAATGGTGTCATGAAGAAATTTTTTGCACTTAGTTCAATAGTAAACTTCTCTCTTGTCTTCCTTTTTGAACCCCTCATCAAGAATCTGTCTGCATTAATCTCCCTAAATGAAATCATATTATTAGAGAGTGGCAGCCTTTGTACTTCTTCCTCAACCAACCTTTTCTTCCTCCCTCTACAGCTTTCCCACTCCTCTTAGAACCTTTCTGGCCACCTCTTCATCATTAGCAAGCTGTTTAAATTTCTTTTCAACTTCAGTAATGCCTTCTGATTCAGTATCAGATTCATCTTCCTCTTCAATCCTCTTTTTGCCTTTATCTTTTAGATCAATCTTAGGAAGAGGTCTCAAAGTCAATATTGATCTTGTTGAAGTAGGCCTTGGTCTCTCAGTCTCCTCAACATTTCTAATCTCTACTCCTTTCTCGTTTTTCTTGAGCTTCTCCTTGTTCTGACTTATTATAATAAGGACTTGTGCAATGGTCTCATCATCACCAAAGACTATTGGAGTAGGTGTTGGAGCTGTTTGAGTAGCACTTTTCCCTTCATTTTGATCAGCAGTACCTTCACCTTGCCTATTGGTACTAACTTTTGTACTGTCGGTACCTCCATCTTGCTTGTCGGTACCTTCATTTCCCTTGTCAGTACCTTCATTCATCCTCTCTTCTTGAACATCCTCAGTCTCCATATAGTCCAATGTATCATCCACATCCATAAAATCATCAAGATCATCAAAGGCTGGATCTTTATGCACAGATGGTTTACCCTTGAAAGTTTTGACAAATTTCCTCCCCTGTTTGGATACATACTCCTTGTGTACCCACTTTTTATTTAGAGAAGTCTTCCTTACCAATCTTGTATTCATCCACTTTGGTGAGTGTAACAGTGTTTGAACTCATTTTTAGCTTCTTGACCTGAGCCTTCAAATCTTTAATTTCTTTAGCTTGAGCTGTGACATGTTTGCATAAAGACATACAAAGGTCATATACACTTTGGAGTGTCAGACCATCCTCATTCCCTGTTAGGGATGCATCATTGGATGACTGGCCTCTATGATTCCCACCAGAACCCTCTGGAATGAAATCAATAATATGAGTAGTAGGTGAAGGTCTGGGAGATAGGTCCGGCTGTATCTGAGGTTGGTCTTCACTTGGGTGAGGAGGAGAGGGTATGGGTAGGGAGTTAGATGGTCTCTCTGAAGCATCACCCCTCATATAGATGTCAAAAGGATAGTGACATATTAGTCAAGAATGGCTCTGTATTAGTTTAACCAACATGAAATCAAATAAAGGTGTAACCTTCCCTGAAAAATTCTTACCCTTTTTAACCATAAATGTCAAGACCTTTTTAGTTAGGGTTGGGACTGGAAAGTGGTCCAAGGGGACAGGTACATCTTTAAACTGATTGCTCAAGAATATTTTAAAAATCTTGATACATACAAAACTTCTTAGTTGCATCAAGTGTCGTATCATGCCACCAAAAATTAATTTTGAAAATTATATTTCTGGTGAGTGGCTAAACAAATTACAGCTGTGGCAATATTAATGGAAATTTGATCCCAAGATATGCTTTTAGAACTAATACAATGATTCATGGTATGAAAAAAGAATTTCCATTGGGGTGAAAATAGGGCTTTGTTAAAAGTTAAAGTATTCAAGTCTCCCCTCATAGCCCCATTAGCATAATCATATCAAATATAGCCTGGTAGTTCAAGGAATTCTATGCCCAGCATCATCAAAAGAAGATCATTTCATTATTGATTGCCTCTGAATAGTCACCAGGCATGCCAGCAAACGGTTGCCTCTATATACTAGTTGTTGTTTGATTGTTCTAGACTTAGCAGTCGTCCAAAACTGTTCAACAAACGAAGTTGAGACTATGGGACTTACAGTGAGTGCATAATAAATTGAACTGCGTGTGAGAAAGTCCATAATCTGATGAAACTCTGTATTCCCATCCTGTCTTTTCCAAATAGGCCACCATATTGGTACTTTTGGACAAATTCCAAACCAGCCATCGTGTATTTGATTTTGGTAATCGTCGGTGATGAATGATTAGGGTTTGTTAATTGAAAGCGATTAAGAGAGCGAAGAAGGATCAATCGTGTAATTGAGATAGGTATTTATAGTAGTAGCATCCCCAATGGCGAAGAAACCGCCAAAAATTACACTTTAGACCCCTACCGGTATTTTCGCTAACGGCTTTATAGCGGTACAAACTTTGCCTGTCGGTACTAACTTTAAGCCTGTCGGTACTAACTTTTGTTAACCAAAAATCAAACAAGTTGGACAACAAAAACTCTTCAGTACCATCCATATCTCTCTCTAATGACTCTCTAGAACCCAAAGAACTGAATGAAAACATCACCATTGGCAAAATCTGTCTGCTCACATAACATTCTATACAAACTGTACACCAAATCATCTTGCCTCCCCTCAATTGTAGCTACAGATTCAATAATCCAATGCTAACCACCAAAAAGTTAAATCTTGTGACATCAAATCCTTTGGTGAGAAGGTCTGCAACATTAGAATCTGTGTGAATCTTGATAACCTCTATCAGTCTCTTCTCATAACAATCTCTTATAAAATGGAAACGAATCTCAATAATAATGCCTGGTTCCCACTGAATGCGCAACAGGATACTGTGATAACACTTATAGTGCTATCAATATCAATATAGATTTTGGTGTTCAGGAAATTTAAACCCTAATCCCATCATCTGATTCTATATCCAGACTACTTGCCCACAACAAATTGCAGCTGCAACATAATCGCCTCACAGTAGAAATTTGCCACATATAGTCTGCTTCTTGCATTGCCAAGATATCAATCTTCTTCCAAGAAATTGATATCTACCTGTTGTTGATTTTCTGTCAAGGCTGGCTCCTCCATAATCACTGTCTGAGTAAGCTTCAAGTTCAAAAGGTGAATCCCTAGGATACCATAAACCTTATTTGGGTTGATGTTTGAGGTACCTAAAAATCCTTTTTACTGCATTTAAATGTGAAGCTTTTGGAGTGACTTGAAATCTAGCACAGGCATAAACAGCAAACATATGTCTAGCCATGATGCAGTCGAAAATACAATAGAGAGCCAATCATAGACCTGTGTGACATGTGTACATCTACATCTACACCATCTTCATCCTTGACCAGAGGCTTATTAGACTCAATAGGAGTAGTAGCTGTTCTGATGGATAAAAAATCAAACTTCTTTAAGATGTCAGCTACATACTTATCCTGACTAATAAAGATTCCCTTAGGTTGTTGGGTTTTTGGGGAGGGGTGTTCTTCACCTAGCATCCCCAAAAAGCATGAGATTACACCCATGGAACTCATCAGAAAATCTTTTGTGCATACATTCCGCCAAACTCTGTACACATAGACTTCTTTGTAGAACCAAAAATAATGTCATCTACATACACTTGGACTAACATAATGTCACTTTTTTCTTTCTGATAAATAATGTTTTGTCTATGGTTACCTCATTCTGAAAACCATTTTTATCCATTAGAAAATTAAGAAAGTGTCGCATACCAAGCTCTAGGAGCTTGATGTAGACCATAAAGAGCTTTGATCACCTTATAGACTTTGTTTTTGAGTATGAGACCAGGATACAACAAAAGCCTGGAGGTATTGAATGAACCATACACTTCTTCTTCAATAGTGCTAAAAAGAAATGGCACTTTTAACATCCATGGTTGGTAGACCATAAAATCCCAATGTATTATGCAAATGCTAAAAATAACCTAATTGCCTCAATTCTGGCAACAGGTGCAAAAACCTCATCATAATCTATACCTTCCTCCTGTCTAAACCCTTGTGCTACAAGCCGTGCTTTGTTTTTCACAACAATACTTCTCTCATCCCTCTTATTCCTGAAGACCCATGATTGTGCCAATTAACTTATTCCTTATTGGCAAATCAACAGTACCAGTACAAACTGCTGTAGTTTGAACTTGAAGCAATGTCTCTTGCATTGCTTCAATGAAACCCAGCTTTCATCCTTTTAAGGCTTGTTGTATATAGTTCTTGGGTTCTTATCTTAGAGAGAAAAAATGCAAACAAACAGATCAGATGATTCCTTGTGGTTTGTTTCTATTTAGTTTGTGAATGTATCTTACCAATGCATGTTGTGCAGAAGACCTTTGAATCTTCCCTCTTTTGAACTGATGATGGTAGGTATCTCCTAAATTTGTCCTTTTGGATGATCCTTATCGAATTCTGAGTGTGGGAAAATTCGGACTGACAGCATGGTTTTATCCATGTTGTTGAAAATCAGTCACTGCACACCTACATCTTCATCATCATCAAAAGCTCCATTGAATATTCCATCATTTGGAAGAATATCAGAAGCATCTTCCGAGTCAGGCATATTTGGATCAATGGGTAAATCAGCATTAGGGAGAGTAGATGCATCAATAGGTATTTTTCCTCCAATATAGACAAATAATGATTCACCAACATTTGCACATGTAGGAGTACTAGCAGCACTAACATTTGGTGTGTTAGACCTATCAGTACTAACAAATGATCTATCAGTACTAACAAATGGTTTATCAGTACTAAGTTGGTTAGTACTGGTAGTTTGAGCTGCCTTCTTTTGAGATGCAACTCTCCTCTTTTCTTCTTCAAAGGCTTGTCTTGAAATATCATTTATAGCGTTAGCAACCAATTCTTGAGTAACCATCATCTCAAGTTCATCTTGCAAGACTTGTTCATCTTCTGGCATCTGATGTTGTTCTTCCTTATTAATAACATCTTTTGAATCTTGTATATCCTTGTCTGGAGAAGCATTTTCAGAAGTTTTTCTAGTGCATCCTAAACAACAACCATTATACAATAGTCATAGTCTATGAGGTAGTAGTGGACCAGTATGTATTCCTGAGGTATGACCATAATCTTTTCTCAAAAAAAGATGAAACCTGCACCATAAAGTAATCTTAGTGTCCCTGGCATCCACAATTAACCTGATTTTCTACACTAATAGGAACATAATTCATTGAATTTGTAAGAAAATCAAGATCAAATATCCAATTTGGACCAGTTCCTGCCACATTTGGTTGATCTTCAAGAAAATTCATGTGCAGATTTTCTTCTACCCTTTTGGTCCTTTTGTTGTATACTCTAAAGGCTATTACTAGAGTAGAGAAAAATATCACAAGCAAATAACCTTCATCAGATTTCCCATCAAATTTGCTCAAGGAATCTAAGGTGTTCAAAATAGTCAAGGGGCACCCAAAAGGTCTCATAAAACTAATACTAGGTGTTTTACCTATTAATAGTTCATAAGGTGTCTTATTTTGAGGTTTGATCACTAATACCCTATTCAGTACATAGCAGCAGTATTAAACTACCCTCTGCCCAAAATGGATTGGTAAAAGTGAGTCTGCTAACATAGTTCTAGCTGCCTCAATTAGGGTCCTGTTTTTACTTTCTACAACACCATTTTGCTGGGGAGTTCTAGCTACACTAAACTCCCTTTTTATTCCTTTCTTAGCACAGAATTCATTCATAACATAGTTCTTAAACTCTGTCCCATTATCACATCAATGGATATTTTAACATTATGATTCAATTGTTTTTCTAAGCCTATTATAAGATTACAAAGGATTTCAGATGTTTCATCCTTGGTAGCTAAGAAAAATACCCAACTAAATCTGCTGAAATCATCAGTCACAACCAAGCAGTACTTTTTCTAGTTATAACATTTCTTAGAACAGGTCCAAATAAGTCCATATGAAGTAATTCTAGGGGCTTTCTGATGATTCTTTCTAACTTGGCCTTACAGGAGGCCTTGTGTTGCTTACCCTTCTTGCAGGCAACACAAGTGTGGTCATTCACAAAAACTTTTGAAGGGTAAACCTCTAACTAGGTGACCTTTAACAAGTTTTATTGATAACTTGTTGAAATTTACATGACTAAATCTCCTCCTGGCCAATAAATATAGACTCATCTGCTGTTGCATTTGCATATAAACAAGTTATACCTCCAGAAGGAACAATGTTCTTTAAATCTAAGTTGTACACATCATCCTTTCTAGGAGCTCTAAGTACAACTTGACTTTCATCAAGAAGCTTAAAGCTAGGAGACAAGATAAGGCATTCAGACTCAGTAAAAAGGACACTATTTTTCTTGTCACACATTTGGTGAGACAGAGAAACGGTTAAACTTAAAGTTCATTCACAAAATAAACCATCATCAAAAGTCCTAAATTAGGCAATTTAAAAATTTTACCTGCCACCTAAATTTTACTCATCATTTGGGATCACTTCCAAAAGCCACAAAAAGCCTCCCATTAAATCTTCATAGTCTGAAAGATAAGCTTTGTTGCTAGTCATATGGCTAGAGCAACCACTATCCACCACTGCATGATCCTGTAACAAGATCTCTGGATTGCCCTGCACAAAAAGTAAGAGAATTAGTATCTCTTAGGGATCCAAGCCATTACAGACTTGGAAATCCCTTTTGGGTTAACATACTCAACCTTCTTGAGCATGAATAATCCATTATCTTTGGACACATGATCCAAGTAATTCATAGGCCTCCAACCCATCATGTCCCTTTGAAGTACAGTAGCAGCAGCTTACCTTTACCAGTATAACACTGCTACTTCTTGTCCCAGCAGTAGTCATTAGTTTTTAAACACCACCAAAAGTTATAACTTCCTTTTTAAGTCTTTTGTGGGTCTAAAGGTTAGTTTTGTATAATAAGACCTCTTGACAGTTGAACATGAGCCTCTTGGTCTTACATTGTCCATTTCCTGGGTAAATGGGTCTAGAAGCATAAACAGGCCTAGCAATACTAATACTTGGACTAGCAGTACTAACAGGCCTAACAGTATTAATAACTTTTTTGGCCTAGCAGTACAAACAGGCCTAGCAGTATTAATACTTGGCCTAGCAGTACAAACAAATCCTGTTCTTGTTAGTACTCCTGATGGGACAAAAGTCTTACTTAAATGTGGGTATATTAGAAAAGTTTTGAAGATTAACCCTTTGGTATAATCCCATACTGGTTTGCCCTCCCTTTTACCAACAGTATTAACCACATTTTTTAGATTAGACTCTTGACTCTTTTTGTTATGGAAATTACAGTCTTTGATCAAGTGGTTAGTACTTTTACAAACAAAACAAGCTTTTACTTTCCTAAAATCAATTCCTTGTTTCTTAGGAGTTTGACCACTTTTATCATCTCTAGTCTTAACTGTTTGAGTCTCAGGACTAACTGTTTGTACTTCAAACACTTCTTCCTCATCATCTGAGTACCAATCCTCAATGATAACTCTATCTTTGTTAAGATTAGACACAACTAACTCACTGGATGATTTAGGCTTTACAGTGTTTGCATTATTTGTTTGACCTGTAGTTTCACTTGTTTCATTATTAAGCTTAGATGTTTGTGATTCAATGATTTTATTCCTTATGGCATATTCATCTAACCAGCAAAAGATATGTCAACCCATGGGGTTAAGAAGTTCCCTGTAATAGGAAGGGGAACAACTTTATACCCATTTGCTTTGGAAGACCTATCATTAGCTGGTGTGGACTCTTCATCACTAGATATGCCATCAAAACACTAAAGCTATTCTCACTATCAGTTTCATGATTGCTACTTAATTCATTCAATTATGTGCTATATCCTAAACCAGTCTTATCTCTAGCACTCATTTGACTGTTAAGTATTTCCTCAAGATTCTTGGTCGATTCTTCCCATTTTGCAAACTTATCTTTTAACTCATCTCTTTCTTTAATAGCCTTCTCTAATTCCAGATTTAAGTTGTTAATTTTTATTTCTCTACATTTAAGCTCATAATTCTGAAATTTCACATATTTCTCACCCCAAGCCAATTCATTTTTTCATGTCTAATAAACCTGGATTCAGTTACTCTAAGCTATCTCATCACCCCGTGATTTCTAGTTTTCCTTTGTTATGTTTTTCTCGTTTCAGTCTCCTAGAACTATTGAAGACAATTAAATGATGTCAAGAATTTAAACATTTATGTACCTCATTGTCAGAAGAACTTTATGAGCTTGAAAAGTAGATGGCCAACACAGCATAGTTGACTGGTTCGTAACATTAAAAAATCATCTGCTCTAGTCATAAGCCTCCTAGTACCATCATGAGGCCACCAAGTGCCCTGTGATGAAGATTCATTTGTTGGTGCATTGCTCCTGCCATTGTCACCATAAGATCTTCTTTGATTCTTTCCAGATCTACATCTCTAGCAAAGTGCCCTTTTCTGTGACAATTGTAGCCCTCAATCTTTGACTTATCAAGAGAAACATGTCATTTTTCTTTGAAGTCCATATTCCTTCTCGTCCAAGTGAATACATTCATAACCTTTAAACAGTCAACATAGCCAAACCAGCCATCTAATAATCCAATCCGTCCAAGCATGCTCTATCCATCTGCTGAAAATCCTCATTCCCAAGTTGAGGACTGGTTGTTGGTTGTGCAAGGAAGGAGTAATCTATATCATGAGCACATAGAGTAGATGGAACTTGATTAATTCCACCAGCAGTACTAACCCCAAAATCTCCACTGGTAGTACTAACTTCATTAGTATTGCCAGTATTTTCAGAGGAAAGAAAGGCCAAATTCTGAGAAGCAGAGTTGGAACCTGAAGACCATTTTAATTCATCTTCATACACCCTAATATTGTTGTAAAGGTCATCAATATCATCTTATCAATATTTGGCTTATTTCTCATGATGAGGGCAATCTGATTCCATAAAGAAGGAAGACTTCTAAGGACTTCTTGAGTGGATGACTTCCTTTGATATATGGAGCATCCATGAACCTCCATTGACTTATCATTACTAGAATCTACATAAGCTTTGTCCCATCTTACATTTTGATGCAGTAAGTAAATTAAAACTGATTTTATTTTAGAACATTTTTCTTGCATCTTCTTGGATTCTACATTACCACCAAACCTTGATTTGATTACCTCCCAGAGTGATTTAGCATCAGCAACATTGTGAAACTTGAGGAGGTATTCATCAGGTATAGCTAAAAGCAGGATGCTTTTAACTCTTTCCTGATTCCTTCTAGCAGCCAGTTGTTTGGCAGTCTTAGGAGCAGGAGGGGCAGATGTTTCTCCAGTTATTGGTGCAGGCTCTTCTTCTAGATCTCCATTGACAATAACATCCCATAGATTATGGTCTATATGACAGATATATTGTCACATTCTCATGCTCCATATATTGTACTCTCCCTTCCCGATGATAGGGATCTTCATTGCAGTGATTGTGGGTGGAGGAATGTCTTGTTCTGCCATCTTGCAGTTGAGTTCTTCTTTAAACAAGTTCCACACAAGCACTGATACACTTGTTGGATCGAATAACTGAATAGATCTAAAACCTACACTTGCAAAGAGTTTGCCCATTAGATAATTCTAAAGCAACATTAATTGAAACACTGAGTGAACACTATTGATTATGCGGAATCTAATCAATAATGCTAAGAAGAACAATAATGAATACCAAAAAAGAACTTTTATATTAAACTTTGAATCTGCCTAGGTTACAGATTACAAACTATGATTACTATTCGATCTCTATGATCTTATGTAGAACTATATCTACTAAATATGCCTAGGGTTCCTTTTATAGACTAAGGAAACCCTAATGGGCTTTACAAAACATAACTCGAATAAAGATAATGCATATCCTTGTTCCCTTAAGATAACTCATGCATTATCTCAAAAACGTTAGCTCAACTATTTTATACAACGATACTAACTAACTGATCAGTACTTAACACTTTGTACTGTCAGTACTAATTACAACTAATGGTACTAAGTATTATAACTAGCGGTACTAAGTCAGGAATAAATAATTCCCAACATTGAGTATCAAGGAAGGTGTAAGAAGGTGGCGAGGACGGTGTCATAGATTTGTAAAGGAATTATGTTTCATCAAAGGTGACGTGTCGGGAGAGAATAATTTTGTTTGTCTCAAGGTTAAGGCAACGAAAACCACGATGACAGGCGGGATAGCCTAAAAAGATACATGGAGTTGCACTTGGTGCCAAATTTATTTTATAGGTGAGTAGAGATGAGGCTAACATAGACACCCAAAGATGCGAAGGTGCGAGTAATCAGGTGGTTTGTTGAAAAGGCGTGTGAAAGGTATATCATTATGGATTGTTGTAGAGGGTAAAAGGTTTAGGAGATAGGTGGCCATATGGAGGGCTTCGACCTAAAAAGTATTAGGTGAGGGGGAAGGTGTGCCTTTGAAAGAGAATGAGTAAATGTAATAATAAATTGTTTCGTATTTTCGCTCGCCTTGCCATTTTTGTTGGCGAGTTTTTTTGGGCAAGAGAATCTAAATTGGATGCCATTTTTAGCAAAAAGGGGTGTAAAGTCGGTTATTATCGAACTCACCGCCATGATCACATTGGAAGCTTTTAATTTCACATTTAAATTGATTTTTAACATAATTTGCGAAAATGCAAAAATTTATCAAACATTTCAGATTTAGAACGAAGAGGATAAATCCATAGAAAATGAGAGAAATGATCAAGAAATAAGACATAATATTTGAAACCACTAGAGCTAACAATGGGTGATGTCCATAAATCAGAATGTATAATATCGAAACAATGTTTAACAATGGAAGTTGAACTATGAAATGAAAGCTTCACATGTTTGCCAAGTTGGCAAACGTGACAAATATGTTGAAAGCCTTATTATTATTACATAAATAAAACACTAGAGAAAAGCGAATTGTAAGCACATTGATCACCCGCATTTCGAGAGGCGTTGATGCCACGTAGAAGCACTTGTCGAGAGAAAAGCAATAGGAAGAGTTGACGGCTTGGTAACTGGATAGAGTCGCCTGAACTGTCCCACATCGAAGGAGTGATATGAACTAGTCAAGTAATCCCTCACAAAAAAAACCAAAGCGTCAAATTCAATAGTACAATTGATTATCCCTAGTTAATTGACGAACAAAAATGAAATTTTTAATTATATTGAGGGTTACAAGAACATTATGAATATGAAGAGGGCGATGATGGGAAGGAATAATGCTATGGCCAGTGTTGGTGACGGGAATAGACTTGCCATCACCAACGTGAACAGATGGAAATAAGCGTTTATCAAAAATGGTACTTAAATTACTTACATTAAAATTTAAATAAGAAGAGGCACTTGTATCCATGTGCCATATATCTTGATTTTTGTACTTTGACGTAGCACCCCATTGTTACCTTTCCGCTGCGACTTGATTTTGGGGGTGTTACAACCGAGTATACCTTGACCGGGATGCGGCAACCTGTAATGCTTTTGTGATGTAAACTGTTGAGCAACATTAGTCTTATGAGCCACATATTGGGCTAGGGAACAGGTGAAAGCCATAAGAACAATCTTTTTTTTCGATGAACAGTAATTTTATTTTTTTTGATTTGGTGAAAAAAAATGAGTGTGAGGTAGAGAAAGAATAGGGGAGGGGACGACGATTTTAGGAGTGGATCGATATTGGCTGTGATACCATATTGAAGGTAATTGGTTTTCCTTGATTATTTCTCACAAATGACAAGGTATATATAGATTACAAAGGGGATGGGCTTGAGCCCAAGATAACTACGATACAGCTAATGATGACAAAGCATCCAAAAATATATCAACTAATTTAGGAAGGTAACTAATCAAATATCAATCAAATATATTGACTAATATGTTAAACGAGACGAGACAACGTCGCGAGTTACTGAGATCGACCGTAAACTACTCGAAATGACACGATCTAAACGAGTCCGAGCTCGAGCTCGAGCTACACGAGTATATTTTTTGAGTGCGAGTTCGAGCACTTCATAATACTACGACACGTTATAACTCTCGGCGAGCCATATCGAGCTTTCATAAATCGAGTCGAGTCGATCTTTATAAGGGGAGTATTTATCGAGTTCTAGAGCATGAAAAGTGGAAATAATGCGAGCTCGAGTCGAGTTTTCGACGCTCCGAGTTTTATATAACAAGTCGAGTCGAGCTCTGAAATATAAAGTCTCGGCCACGCTCGAGCCTATTTCGAGCTCGAGTATTTAGTAATTACGAAAGCCGCGCTCGAGCATCTTGACAGACTTCGCTCGACTCCTGCTAATCGTTTTACACCCCCTAGTTTATTCCGTTTATTTATTTCACAAAAACATACACGTATATCTAATTGAAAACAAGGAAAAGGCATAGACCAAATATAAGACCTACAATCATCTACATCAAATTAGTGCATAGAGGAAAAAAATAAATCATACCAAGAATAAAGACACGTCTGATTATGGTCATAAAAATTCTTTGACGCCCTGTTTCATCCTAATGAGCTAATGTCATGGTGTACCAGCACACTAAATTTTAAAGGTATCTGATTTATAATGTTGGATTTCGAAAGGGCTTTCGACTCCGTTAAATGGGACTAATTTAGTATGAAACTTCTGAAGTACATTCAGATTTGGTTTGAAATGGCGCAACTGGATAAGTTGATGTCTCAATAATGCAGGGCTCGGTTCTTGTTAACGGTAATCCCACAAAGGAATTCCATTTTTTTTCAAAGGGTTGAAACAAGGCGACCTTTATCTCTGTTTCATTTTTAATCTTAGGTCATGGAGACACGCTCTCACCTTTCATTTTAAGAGGATCAATAATGCCGGCTTTATAGAGTAAAATCTATCATGGTTTTTCTAACGCTTCTCATTTATTCAATGCTGATGACTGGTTTTTCGTGGTGAGATACAAGAAGGGTGTGATGTGGGGGTAATAGGTGTTATTTTTTGTCATTGGAGGTTCAACCAGTTGTCTGGGAGAGGCCGACGAGGGTCATGCTTGACAAACGAAAGAGGGAAAGTAATATTCACAAATACTTTAATGTTTTGAAGTGTTTTTCTTTCTTAGCATCGGGTATAAAATAAACCACCAAAAAAGTAAATATGATGGGCCTTGGGTGTTTCGACGATGTGAGTCAATTCTGCTGCAACCAGATGGGCTGTTCCATTCTTCAATGCTCTTTCAATTACCTCGCGTTAAAGTTGGATGCAATAGTCTTATATTGGAATCGTGGGATGATGTTATTTCGAAGCTTCATCATGCCTTTCTAAAATGGAAAGATAAAAACTCTATCCATTGGGGGCGCGGCACCCTTTTAAAATCGGATGACACTTTCTCTTCCCTTCTATACCATATGTTCGATCTTCAAGGTTCCCAATGGGAGTCCAAAAGAAACTGGAATCGATTAGAAGGACATTTTTTCAATGGTCCATGACGCTCGCAGAGAAGTCCTCATGTTTACAATTGGAATAAAGCGTTGCGTCAAAAGAACGGGGGTATTGGTGTTTCAAGTTTTTTGCAATCAACCAAGCTCTTTTATATCAAATTGGTTTAGGCGCTTCATTTTCGATGGCGCGTGTTGTGGGTCTCCCTTCCATCAAATGACTTTGTTTGCGTTTTATCCATGGAAGCTATTAGGGCTCACAGATAAGCCGAATTATGGCATCCCATCTGGTCTGATATCATTCAGCTGTCCAATTCGCTCAAAGAAAAAGGAATTGAACTTCTCCAATTTTATACAAATAAAAATGGTACAGGGGTTAACACTTCTTTTTGGGCTGATACTTGGATTGGTATTATTCCTTTCAAAGAAAAAATATCCAAGTTGTATGGCTCTTTTGAGGAGAGCAACATCCATTAGAGTGGCTGACTAAACTTGGGCTCTCTTCTCTTTATCTCTCTTTTCGCCGTCCTCCAAGAGAGGGGGAATAGAACAAGAATCCCTTTAATTTGCATTTGCCACTCAGATTCCTGTGTCTTTCTTTCAAACATTGAGATCGTTGCAGTTGGAGTTTAGAAGGCTCTGGATTATTTTCTGCAAATCTTCGCGCGCACTACATAAACTTCTTCTCCCTAAAGCAGATGCTGCGACTCCGTTGATAAGGATTCTTCCCATAAAAAATAAATGTTGCTTCGCCTGTGAAGTATGCTTTTGCCTACAAGATGTACATGTCACTTCGTGGAATTGACATTCCGTCTATTTTTTTTTTACAATGTCCTCTTTGCAACCGAGCAGTAAAAACTCCGATCATGTTTTCTCTTTCTTGCTCGCTAGGTTCGAAAAGTGTGGCGCCGTCTCTACTGGTGGGAGCTAGACGTTTCTTAGCTTTCACCTCTTATAACGGATGGATATCTTGTCCTTCATTATTCGCTTCCTAAAACTCTTGAAGTTTTTTTCTTGAAGATCTGTTACGTGATGTGGTGGCTTGTTTGGAAGTTTCAGAAACCGCCTTCTTTTCAGCGATCCAGCACTCATAAACCGGATTCCTTAATATTGAGATGTGGTACCAAATGCTTTTTAATGGATGACAATTAGCATGTCTAAGCCTCGTCAAACTGGAATTTCTTGGCTTAAAAGCCCATGTGTATAGCATGTAATCATTCTAGCCTCTTAGCAGTTTCTAATAAAAGTTTTGCCGAGTTCTCAAAAAAAAAATTATAATTGACTACAATCACACACTAGTTGGAGTGTGTCACGTAATAATAAACAAGCTCTCAGCTCTCATCTAACTTTTTCTAGAACTTTCTCTCTCTAAAACCTCTTTATTAATCTTGTGTTGATTCTTCATACTTCGTGAAGACCTATTGGTATAAGAGCTATCGTATGATTAATAGAGTGATTCAGTTTTGAAAAAAGTGATCAAAACTTGAGTTTTTAAGCATTTTGTGTTCACTTTTTGTACCGAGTTCGTCCTTTGCCAAAACACTTGATTTTAAGGATTAATTCATAATATTTGCTGTTTTTATGATGCATCTAGTGTTTTAGTAAAGATCTTGGCAAAAGAAATGAGTTGAAAACTTCAAAAGAAATGAGTTAATCTTCATAGATTTTTAACCGATTTCAATAGTTTTAGGTAACTTGGTAAAAGTACAAGTAGAAGTGGTCCGTACATTTAGAAACAAACTTGATAATTTTTATTTTTTTTCGAGTTCGCTAGTTTCGTAGGATGTTGGTGATTTTTAATTTTTACCCAATTCGATAGTTTTAGTCTTTAATGAACTCGATAGTTTTTGTCGAATTTGGTAGTTTCGTAGGATCTCGATACAATTGTAAGATCTCGGTAGTTTTTCACCTAATTCATATTTCACCGAGATTGACCAAGACTTTTTACCGAGTTTGACCAAAAACATTTCATCAAGTCTGATCAAGACTTTTTAATGAGTTTGACCAAGAACAGTTCACCAAGATAACATATCTATTCCGCCGAGAAACCCCTCGTATTTTTTAGTACTATCTCACAATATTTAAATCACAAACTATCTCACATGTCTTAAGCAGGACTTGAACCCGCAACTATTTGGTTGGGAAGCTTCACACACAATATGAAGTATCATTAGGACACAAACCCTTTGATAGAAACCCCTCGTATTTAAAACCAAGATAATTCGAAACTTTAATTTCGTTTACAAAATCACTCCCAAAAACTCTAAGGATTAAAGAAAACATAGATAGCAGAAAAAATTACATGTGGTCGATTATGTGGTGGCTGGATTTGGGTGTTTGGGAGTGATTTTGTAAAGAAGTATGTTTGACTTTTATCAGCTATCGTAGATAGCGAAAAAGTATTACTCACTCCGTCTCAATTTATTTGTCGAGTTTTGACTTTTTGAGTCTTTATTTGTCAATTTTGACTTTAAATATATTTTTTTTTTTGTTATGTAATATTTGATAAAAATTATACCAATGAAAATACATTTAAAACTCAATTCATTCATATATTTTGCATCAAATATTAAATAACATAAACAAAAATATTTAAAGTCAAAGTTAAAAAAAACTCAAAATTTTAAACATGAACCAATAAATTGAGACGAACGAAGTACATTTTTTGTCTCTAGAGATGTAATTTGTTTAATTTTTACTGACAGCGAATTGATGATTGCCAAAAGTATTTGACATCGGATGTTTAGTGTGGAGACTTACAAACCAAAAGGATATATTTTGCTGTTTAATTTTAGTTTTGATGTATTATTTTTTGGTTTATCAAAGTCTTGGTGTCTCAATGTATCTCTTATTTTGTCAGAAATTATTCGGATAAATGTTTGTGAATTTGTAGGATAGATGAAATGTTAGTTTTAAAAATGCTAATTCCCCTCTTATAAAACATTCCTACTAATCTTCTTATACATTGGATCCTGATAAGAGGTGACGCTGACGGCTTAGATTTAGAGAGATAATAAGTGAAAAAAATGTATATAATATGATATGATTGTGTGTGTAAGAGGATAAATATGATGATTTTGTAAGAAGATTTAACAATTAATGCATATAATATGCACACTCAATTTTTTGATTAGGACACTCATTGTTCAAGTAGTTAAAGTATACTGTACAAGCATGTAATGCACAAAAAAAATGTCTTAATAAAAAAGTCGAGTGTGCAAATCAATTCCCTTTCCATTGAAAGCATTATTAATTTTACGGTAGTAAACTTTTACGTATGTAATTTTCTTGGTTGGGAGTCGTTCCTACCCGCCAATCGCCATCCATGCAAATACCAGCCTTCAAAGTAATTTTTTGGAAACTACCAACGACTTCCTAGAAAATGTGGCACTTTTTATCTTTTCAAAACATATAAATTAAATGGCATTTCCTAGCTATCACTAATAGAGTTATTACCGAATCACATAATTTCAAAATCTTTGCCAACATATAAAAAATGAAAGAAGCCATATATGAAATTACAATGGTTACTCATGAGTGAAAGAAGTGAATCATATTCCCGTCGTCATATTCCCGTCGTCATGAAAAGCAAGTAAAGCTACTTAATTAATTTGAGCATATGATACTTGTTCAGTGAAAGAAGTGAATCATATTCCCGTCGTCATGAAAAGCAAGTAAAGCTACTTAATCCCACTCAAAATAAGAATAATGAAAAAAAAAACAAAAAAACAAAAAAAATTCAAATGCATATACAAAATTCTTAAATTCTATCTTTTATTTAAAATTAGACGAGTACTCGTGCATAACAATTAGATTTTATAGAGGAAAATAATTATAGTGATATTTCGGTTACACAAAACGTTATACAAAACAATTTACTAAAATATCACTATAGTTATATGCCGCTATAAAACCTTGTTGTTATGCCCGGTTACTCGTTTAGTATACTTAAAAATATAAAAATCTCAGTAGAATATTGAATTCTTCATCTAGAATTCAAAATATGCTACGAGAAGAATTAAAATTTGTGAATATTTTCATTTTTTATATATGTGAATTCCTATTGAATTACCGTAAACTGAATCAAATTCTATCAGTGCGTTTTTTAGATTACAAAGTCAACTCTTAGAGCACTAAGTATGGTAACACTGGAACCGGCGTTATACCGAGTTGGCAGCCGCTTTACCGGTGTTACCATACTGGCCTGATGCGCGTTGCAAATGGTGTTGGGCTGGGCGTCGAAGGCTCAACGTGCATTGCAACACATTTTCATTCTTCTTTTTTATTTTGCGCTTTAAATGGTTTTGTGGTATGTGTACGTGTTGATTGTGGATTTTGTGTGTGTGTTCTAATGTGTGTCGAGAGGAAGAAGAAAGCAAGCACACTGTGTCGAGAGAAAGAAGAAAGCAAGCGAACCAATGTGTGGATGAGGTTTTTTATGCTTTTATCTTAGATAATAAATACCATGACCAACCGTATTAAAAATACATTATATTTTTATTTTTTGTATTTTATTATAATTGAAAAAATATTAGTTTGTTAGAATAAATAAAAAAGAAATTAAAAAATGTAGGTCTCAAAAAAGTGGTGTAATGGATGTTAAGTATTAGTGAGAGGGTATTTTGATGTGTTGATATTAAAAGTGAGATGCTGAGACAACGTTGAGGTAACAATACTTTTGGCGTCTATAATAGATATTAGATTTTAAATAATTTAAGAAATAAAATACACTTATTATATGTAATACAGATATAGACGTGTCATGAAAAATACATCTCATCATACTCACTTTAATTTTTATTTTCTATCAGGTCTTCTACCCTCTTAGAGCCTTAGGCGTAGTAACTTGGCAACGCCAAGTTTTTGCTGCCACGTCAGCGCCACATCAGCATAACACCAACACCAACACCACTCCCCTAATCATAACACCAAATAACACCACTCACCTATTTGTTTTCATAAAACCTCCTAAACAATTATTTCATTCTTTTAACAAACTAACCATTTCATTCATAATTAAACATACAAATTACATAAAATAAAACACATTACGAATTAAAAAAAAACATTACGAATTAAAAAAAATATACATTACGAAATAAAAAAAAACATTACGAAATTAAAAAAAAATTACGAAATTAAAAAAAATACATTACGAAAGATGTATGTTTGTATTTGAAGAGTGGTGAATTTGTATGTGATTTTGTATTTGGTAATGTGTCGTACATATAATGAGTTGAGTGAGGGGGGTAAAATGAATTTTTTTTAAAAAAAAAATCAACCGTTTTAGGGGGGTAAAATGAAAAAAATTTAATTTTTTTTTATAAATACTAGCCGTTAGGGGCTAAAATGAAACATTTCAAAATTGGGGGGAAAGAGTAAAATTTAAATTCTAGCCGTTAGGGGGGTAAAATGATTTTTTTTTAAAACACACCCAACGCACGTTGGCTCGGCAACGCCGAGTCCAACGCCGTTGGCCAACGCCTTCCAGCGGTGTAGTAACGCCGGACAACGCCAACGCCGGCGTTAATACACCTAATCCTCTTATGAATATCATTTATGAGTTATGTAGTCGATTAATTCAAGAGCTACAGAAGTTGTGGGACAATTTCGTTGTATTTTTTTGATTTACTCTCTCCTCGAGTGAATATTTAGCCAAAATAAAACTTATTGATCATCTTCTTGCATTTATCCTAATATGTTAGCATTCCCAAAGCACACTTTTCCTCCCTATATATTAAAGGATACAAACCATTTTTAACTTGCAACTCTTAAAAGCTAGAAACATAACCATGGGTGCCTCTGAAAGTACAGCAAGAACAAATGGGACAAACCCTAATAATCATGATGATGATGAGCCCAACCAAAATATCAATCCACTCGGTGCTGCTGCTGCAGTGGCAGCTGCGGGCGTAGCCGCTTGGGGTATCTCCAAAATGCTTTCCGATAACAACACTGAAACACAAGAAAACCAAAATGCCATGCAGATGAATACCCGTACTTGTTACTTGCCTAATTCTAGCTCCAGCAGCCACATCACAATTCCAAGGAGCGTTTCTCGTGGTCCCTACAAGATGAACACTGATGGAAGCTGTAGATCTATTCCAGGTGAGCCACAAATGCGAGGACCGAGTGGGTTTGGTGGAGTCCTTCGAGATAACCGTGGTGAATGGGTTCAAGGTTTTCGAGGGTTTATTGGTGTGAGTGACTGTCTCACAGCTGAGTTTCATGGAATTTATTATGGTTTGCTTCTTTTGGCTAAACTTGGTTACCGAGGTTCTGTTCTTGAATCAGACTCTAGTGCTGCAATTGAGTGGATCAAGAAAGATTCTTATCGTCTTAATAGACCGCTTATTAAAGAATGTTGGGGCTTGATCTCGGAGTGTAAGCGTCTAGTTCATGAAAATGAAATTGATATCAAATGTATTTCTAGAGATGACAACAAGTGTGCTGATAAGTTGGCGTTTATGGCGATTGAGAAACAGGACAAGTTTGTGGAGATATATGATCGTCCAAATGAGATTAAGCAGATTGTTTATTAATCATGCATGGATCTTTGAATGTTTGAGGTTGTTGGCTATCCTAATATGTACTACTTTCGTTTAATGTTGGAGCTGGTATTAAGTAGTTGCGTTTGTTTATTTGGTATGTTCTTCATTTCAATGTTTTTATCCGTGTAACTTTTCAATGTTTGTATCGTGAGCAAGTTCTAAGAATGTGATCGTTTATTAAAGTTTGGCCGCAATAATTAAATGTTGACGGTGAAAATGAACAACCAAGTTTGTTATGACCTATTTTACATGGGATTTAGCCGTACAATAGCAACGTACTTTCAGTTTTGTTCCATGTTGGTACGTGAACTTTTTTTTGTTCCACTTAATGTAACGAACTTTCAAGTTTCGTGTTAATTTGCACCGTCAAACTTGTTTTACCGGATGAGCTACATTTTTGGTCCACTTAACGACCGTTTGCAACGTTAGGCTTTTTAGCCAACGAACGTTTGCACCGTTAGTCCTTTATACTAACGGTTGTTTATTTTTGTTTTCTAATTAATTTTATACGTAATTTAATTTCGAAAAAAAATTAATTTTGAAAAAAAAATTAATTTCGAAAAAAAAATTAATTTTGAAACAAATTTTATCCAAATTTTTTTTAAAAAAAAACTTTTAATTAAAAAAAAATTTAATTTCGAAAAAAAATTTAATTACGAAAAAAATTTTAATTTTGAAAAAAAATTTAAAAAAATTTTAACCAAAATTTTTGAAAAAAAATTTAATTTTGAAAAAAATAAAAAATTTTAATTTTGAAAAAAAATTTAAAAAAATTTTAACCAAAATTTTTTTTAAAATTTTTAATTTTTAAAAAAAATTAATTTCGAAAAAAAATTTAATTACGAAAAAAATTTTAATTTTGAAAAAAAATTTAAAAAAATTTTAACCAAAATTTTTTTAAATTTTTAAAAAAAAATTTAATTTCGAAAAAAAATTTAATTTTGAAAAAAATAAAAAAATTTAATTTCTAAAAAAATTTTAATTTTGAAAAAAAATTTAAAAAAATTTTAACCAAATTTTTTTAAAAATTTTAAATTTAAAAAAAAATTAATTTCGAAATAAAATTTAATATTGAAAAAAATTCTAAAATTTTTTTAACCAAAAACCTTTTTTTTTAAATAATTTAAATTTTCGAAAAAAAATTTTAATAATTTAAATTTCGAAAAAAAATTATGCGATTTGCCCTTTTAAAAAATCAGTTTATAAAATTTTAACGGAGCAAAAAAAAAGTTTATAATAATTCTCGTGT